>CALSBV010011010.1:9989741-10043622 GCA_943590825.1 Bovichtus diacanthus | reverse complement strand
GTGTGTGTGTATGTACGTGTGTGTGTATTTATGTACTGTATGTATGTATGTATGTGTGTATGTATGTCTGTGTGTGTATGTATGTGTGTATGTATGTACTGTATGTATGTATGTGTGTGTGTGTGTGTGTGTGTGTGTGTGTGTGTGTGTGTCTATGTATGTATGTTCTTCGATCTATTCTAGAAAGCCAATAAAGCCTGTGCTACTAAACTTTGTGTGAGACACATAGAAGGAGCCATACATCAAACAGAGATGCCAGCACTCCCACGCTCAGCCAGTTCACTCCAGTTTATTGTATTAAATCCCCTGTTAAATATCTATATCTAAATCTAGCGAGGAGAAATTCACCAACAAGACTTTGTTTTGATGTCCTCTTTAATGAAAGCACATGAATCCCCTCTTTTAACACAGCTAATGGCTGTGGTAAAATGTGTCACACAGACATGGCATCCTGTCAGTTGGCAGCTGTGGTTTTGAAAAGCTGGTTGTTGCCTTTGGAGTGGGCTCCAGTGAATGTGCCCTGTTTTCCACATGCATCGCTTCAGCTGACTTTGTGATCAAAATGATAGTAAATGAGATGTGCCAGGGCGGAAGGAGTTACAGAGAGGTGAATCTATTAGTTTCAGCGTTTCAGAGTGAGCATAGAGAATGATGGAGGGGAAGAGAAAAAGCTGGCAGGCCACTATTCCCATTAGCATGATCTCGAAGTTGCATCCCATCGTCCTACAAAACTACAGTAGAAGTTATGAAATTACATCAAATGCCTGATTTACATGTCAATATCTTTGCTAGAGCCTCGTGCATTGGAGAGGAAGGGACTATACTTAATGCAGGAGGCAGGGTATTCATTAGTACACTATAGATTATACACAAGTAGACGTAGATCAGAGTCCTTGCAAATTGCTCTGTTACCATTGTCCTCCAGGGTCAGAGACAAGGCTGGAGCAACACGGTGCTCAGGGGCCTCAGACTAATGAGGCAAAGAGTTTTTGTAAGTTTAGTAAATTGCTTTTTCATTGGACAATATTTATTTATTCATTACCTGTCTTGACATGGGACTGTGGTCAGAAACGTGCTCTGTTGTACCCTAAAGTGATGTTACACAGTACTGACACACCCTGCAGTTCACTTCTACATCACTGCAGTAAAGTGAGAAGTTCAACCACATAGTTTGTAACCTTTTCACCATTTATTCTAAAGATTGTCACCAAATATTGACCAAACTGGACGACCCTTTGTTTGCTGTAAATGTTGCCATTGCTTATGAAATGGCCTTTTTCTTATTTTGGTGACACTAAAGCAACATATAATAACAATACAGTCAATGTATGAAACCTTGCAAATGAAGATGAGTCGTAATTAAACATTTTAATGTGGTTATAATTTATACATGCTGTATTTAATGTTGCCTACGCGACACACTACTGTACACTGACGAGTGGCAGTGATTCATTGTCAGCATAAGTTGGCATAAGTAGGTCCTCGTAAGATATTATAGTCTGTCTACAAAAAGCTGATGAAAGCCTAGATATGTGTCAGTTTTAGGAACACATCCTGACACTCAGCAGAATTTGTCAGGCCCAAAGTGTTTTTTTTTTTTACATACATTTAATATCCGTGTAGTAAACATCATTTCCACTAGAAACAGGTTTTTGGCAAAAATAGATTTGCCAATTGCAGATATTTAGTGTGACATTTCCGATGTGCTTTTACCCAGTGATGCTGTTGCAATGAGTCATCTGTGGTTTACGTTCTGTCTTCTCCATTTGAACTCTTTTGTTTGAGAGTCATCATGCACAAATGATTGGTGAATAATAGACATATAAGAATTATTGATGAATAAAGAAATGTACAAGCTGCAATCTCAGGTTTATCGCCAAAGGTGGCAACATCCTTGTAAACGTTTGAATCCTTTGCTTCTGCCGTCGGTGACAAGCAGTGAATGCAGAGGTGTGTCGGCACTTAGTTTCACAGGCATCCTCTGTCAGTCGCACCATTGTGCTGCACTACTTTAACTACTCAGGCAACTTCTGTTCATTTAGCAGAAAGAAAAAATTAAAAGTCTTGCCACTGACTGAAGCTACCAGACACCGAGAACAAAAATAATAGCAATTACTGTTAATACATGAAAGCATACATACGCAAAAGCTCTCATTCATCGGTAACCATGAACTGATTGGCTGATGAATCACTCGGTCATTTCATAAACTGTGATGTATGTTTACGGTGGACAGTTTGGGTAATAATTGTACAGTTTACCTTTTTTTCATAGGCTCTTTCAAATACGTTCGGATAATAATATGTGTGTATGTGTGTGTGTGTGTGTGTGGTAAGTATTGACACTGTGAAAGTAGTTATACACGCATCACGCAGGTGCAAGTCTATCAGAAAAGACATGAATAAAGACAAATGTAAAGACAAATGTAAAGCTTGTGCACTTACTCAACGCCACCAAAGTTTTAACAACGCTTTGATTCTGACCCGACGAAGATCCAAGGAAGGAAGTGTGGCGGCGCTCAGCACGTTATTCACGCTGTAGCTGCCAACATAGCAGGTAACTACATCCAGAATAACACTGCTGTTTAGTGATTGAATAAAAGAGGAAATGATATCATTTGAAACTCCAACCAGTTCTTCAGTATGTTATGTAGATGAACGGATACAAAACAGCACCAGGGCGCCTTACTTACTGTGCAGACATTCAATATAATACACACATATTCACTTTCTTTGACCATACATGCAATGAGCAGCTTTTTTTTAAGTCTACAAGTTTAACCAGTCATGAAGCGCAGACAATGCACGTCGCCATTTTGTCCGAGACAGAAATATCAGAGGGAAAGGCTTATAATATACAATATAATGTATTTGTCTAGTGGCTCCGTGACACAGATGCTGGAACTCAAATGCACGACTCAGGACAAGGTTTCAAAATCAAAAGTGTCTTTACTTAAGAACAAGCAATGTACAACAAAAAATCACTCTAAGAGGCAAAACGTAGTAAAAGCAAACAACAAAAACATAAACGAAACTAAACTTGACTAAGAGGAAAACGCTTCAAAGGTTCTTCTCTTGGCGAAACGAGACACAAGACGAAGTGGCACAGGATAAAGGCAGACGAGGACTACATACACCAGAGGTGATGGGACACAGGTGGCAACAATCAAGAGGGACTGACAATCTCACAGGCGGGAAAACACACAATGGCAGGAAGTGCTGTGGAATGAGAGGGAACGGTAAGTACAAAATAAAACAGGAAGTGCAATGACTGTAACTTAACAAGTGAACAATGAGACGTGACTAAACATAAATCTAAATCTAAACCTAGACTATAAACCAAACATGAAACATACAACATAAACCTGATAAATAACTCAACACAACATAAAGAAATGAGCAAACATGACGGGATTTTACACTGTCACACCTTTATTGTGCGATTCTTGGTTTTGATGGATTACCAGGTAGAAAACAAATTGTACTGATTCATCTTTATTTCAGCATTCTTATATCATTTTCACATGGGATTCTTTGTGTGTGCGTGTGTGTGCGCGCGTGGAGATAACTTTGTGCAATGTGTATTCCTACTGTTATCCAGATGGCTTTACATTACACATGCTCGATATTAGTGTGTGCAGAGCTTATTAGATGCTTGTTTATGTAGATGCGTTGCCTTCTCTCTCTCCACCCTCCTGCTCTTGTTAGTTTCTGCAGCCCCTGGAGCTGCAGCGAGCCGCCTCCCCGGGGCTTAGCCAGATTGAGTCAGGCGGACGGTTATCTAGGATGTGCACAGCTTTGTCATAATTGCCCCCCTTATGAGCTCACCATTGCTGTTATTTCATACGCTAAACCCTATTAACTGTTGCATATGTTACCCTGCCTTGCCTTTATTGTGCAACTTAGAACACTGGTGCCAATTAGCTGGGCTCGCTCTGGCCTCTCCTGGTGACGGTATTAAGAGAGCGTCCTTGGAATTATGGCTCATTAGTTCATTTGTTTACCCTAGAATAATTTCTAGATTTATTATTGCCAAAACAAGTTGTTTTTTTTATATTTTAAGTGACCTTTTTCCTATTAGTTTTAGAGGAGGGTAGTGCAACCCCTAGAACTACAGTGGACCTCTAAATGGTGCAGAGTTTGCTTATTAGCGATTGGATGTATTTGTTTGTTGAGAACTGGATCTAATGTTAAATCCAAAATATAAGATTGCACAATTGCTTATGAGGTAATTTCCCATGCAAATGTTTTCTCTATAAATACGAAAACATTAACTAATAAAGGACACTTTGAAATGTTAAATGCCAGAGAGTAATAACTTATTATGGAAAATGAAAATCCTCACCGATTGTAGAGCTGGCTCATAGAGGTAAGCAGGGAAAAGCTACATATTATACAATAATATATTTTATGAAGCACCTTTTTTTGCACAACTTGGCTTTTCGATAAAGGCCAGGATCACACTTCTTTAAATCCACTCTTTCCTCTGAAGAAGGCAAGATTTACAGGGAGATTGTGTCATAAATCCAAAAATAAAAAGAATGCTTTGAAGCTATGAGATAATGACTTTCCATTCCTTTTTTTGGAAAAACAAAACAAAAAAACAAAAACAAAACTAACCAGAATTAGATATCACCACACATAGATATTCTTAAATGTGATAAATTAGAATGTAAATTAATATAATTTTTTTTAATCAGAAATTTCAATTTAACTGCCAACATGAAAGTGGTCAATTTCCGTGGTATATAGTTTGTTTGTATCTTTATAACTAAGGCTGCATTGCAGATTGTGCAATCAATTTGAAAGCCCAACAATGGACAATAGTTGGAAATTAGCTGCAGCTATAAAGTCTATGTGGAACCACATCTTTTCTTTTTTTAAAAGGGGAATGTAATCCTGGTAATTGTGCTGTCACTATCAAATAAACAATGAAATACATTTATTTGACGCTAAATATCTGTGACAGTTTCAAATCTGCACGTGGTATGTCACCCTCACCCACAAAATGGAAATATAGCCCTATAACATCCCAATTGTTAGATTACGAAGAGCGCTAACGGTGAAAAGTGAAGGAGAACATGAATGTGACAAATGACGCCCCACGTTGTCTTCTTATGTGGAACGGAGCATGTTAGCCTCTTCTGGCTCGACTGAATCGCACAGGCCTGTGCAAGGTCCTCTGGGAGTATGTGTCCTCCTTCGGCATGCTGTGCAGTCCTTCGCTGACACACTGATACTTTCTTGTCATTGATCATATGCTGGAAGCAGAGCATTGCTCCGGTTTCATCATGCTTGCTAGACACTGCTTGCTGCATCGGCTAACCTATCTAAGGTCATTATACTGTACAGTCGGGACTGGGCACAACTATACCTCAGAAGGTCTCACTCTATTTTCAAACACGGACACTTCCGGACTGAATTTCGCTTGTTACCATGTCTCTTGTGAGCTGCTCGTCAGACAGCGATTATAGCTGCACAACAGTATGGCAGGAATGCATCTTCTGCAATCTGTTTGTCAGAGTCATTGGAAATGACATTCCAGTTATGTTATCCACACAAAAAGCAATGGAAAGAAACTTAAAATGGAAGTCCTGCTTGGTTATTGGGAATGGTGAATCTTCCCTACTGTTATGGAGTCTTGATGCTGGAGCATCCATTCTTGGCACCAAGTTTGCAGCATGAGGCCCACGACCGCACCTCTCCTCACACTTGGGCACACATAACACTGTCTGCATACCATGTAAGATTACATTTTTAGGATTTTTAGTTGTCTTTTTATGTCGTTGACTGATTTGATTGATGATTTGATTTGTTTGATTGTTTGGATTTGAAATGTCTCGTACCTTTAACATTGGGTAAATCGCTAACGTTTCACAAAGCAGCGTTGAATCTTTGTGGTGGAGCAGTAACTCAGATTCTGAACGGAGTTCTCCTCTACACCAGCCACCACATGCTGTGCAATGTGCGAACTCCATGCAAGTGGAGTTGTCCTGGGTTCTTATTGGGGTAGACTGAAATGCAAAAACACTGGAAAGACAGCCAGGAAATAAGACTTTAAGAGTCTGGTGTTGGTTATGAGTTCCAAGAGACAGCCTCTCACTACAAAGCTACACTTTTTGTCTACTGTCTATCCAATTTTTGTTTCAGGCCAGAAGGGACCGAGAACAAAACAGATTATAGCGCTATAACTGTTCACCCAACATGGCATAGAAACTGTGGGAAAAAGGGATTCTGAATAAGGTTTGCTTCGCGCATGCAGAGCCTGCCAGCATAGCTACGTTTCCAAGTTTATCCCTTAATTTAATCCTTTCTCTCAGTGTGGTACCTTGTCATTTCTCTCCTTAATCTCTTCAGGAATAGTTCTTACCAGTATTTAATAAGTGACTTTGCTACAGTACTTTGGAGTTCTTGTGGTGCTCCACATATTGGAGGAACGATGTGGTCCATAAAAGACATACATGCTGTTACCATGGGAATACATTCTTACAATTGTTGGCTTGTTCAACTACATGTGGGTAGTGCTGTATACTTTGTCACTTTGTGGGTCAGAAAAGGAAAATGCTCTCAAGGTCATTCGCTATTGGTGCGCCCTGGTAGCCAAATTGTTACAGCGCACGGCATATACTGGCAACGTCGCGGGTGAGACCTTTGTTACATGTCTTTCTTCCCCATCGCATCCAGTCTGCCTCTACGCTGTCATCTGTCTAGCAAAGGTAAAAAAATGCCCCCATAAAAAAGTTGTTCACTATTTTTGGAAGACTAAAGAGCTAATATCTATAAATCATATGTAAAATGGTGCGGATGGAGTCTTTATTCTTTTTTTTTTTTTTGTGAACGTTCCTTATAAATGGGATTATTCTCTCCTTTGGCCCAACCCCCTACCTGCAGTGACAGGAAATTATTCTTAAATTAGCATCTCTATCTCTCTCATGAATTTGAAGACATATGCTGGCAGGTCAACACAAACGAGTAAATACAGGCTGTAGTTTACGGTCAGATCATCTCTGATGTGAGAAGTCACACCGGTCAGGTGAGAGAGATGATGGTCTCTGAGCTCTCAATATACAAGTCATAGTGGCAAACGCACTGTAATTTAGAATTCCATGTCCTCACGCCATTAGTACAAAAGGATTCAGGTTGAACGTTTGCAAAATGTCCATTTAATTCTAACTTGGTACAGCACTTTTATGGAAAATAGCGTTGAAATCACTCTCCATCTCTGCCGTTATTAAAAATCATGGTATGTCCTGAGGTCCCATTCAAATAGGGTATTAAATTAGAATAATAGAGGTTTTGATATTAGATTTATTGAGCTACTGAACTGCCTGAAGAACAGACAATCTCTCAATTTACTCTAACTTTGCATATCTGATCATTTTATACTTGGCAGGTTAGACGTGTTATAATATTATAAAAACTATTTTAAATAATGACCCTAATAATACATTCAATGCAATTATGGTCTAAAAGACATTCAGCAAAGAAATATTGCTTATTAGTGTTACAGGCAGTCTTAATGACTACAGTCATTGCTGTGTGTAAGTAATGAAAGAGTTGTTGAGCTGCCACACCATCCTGGGCTCCGTTTTTACTTCTCTTACATCAGCGTACACTTTCAGAATAGACAAATAAAGAGACGTTAATGATAATTCCCAGTGGTTGGTTTGTGTCGTGTACAGTTTGGTTCAAGTTGTTTCGCCCCTCGGAAGCTTTCACAAAGTGTAAATCACCAGCAAGGCGGTCCGGAGTTTGAACTGCAGCAGGGCCCAGTGGACCTTTCTGTGTGGAGCTTGCATTGTTTGTTTTGTGTGGGTTTGCTCCAAAAGACATTGATCTTATTGTGTACAGTATTACACATATTTCAGTGCGTCCAGGGGTAAAGATTTGAAGAGGCACGATGTTAGCCATTGTCGTTCGAGACCCTAAAACAAATGCAGAGTTTCGATGAAGACAGTGGCCTGGAGCCATAACCAATAGGACACCTCCTGCACCAACACCTCCTCACTCCCAAACTTGTCACATACGGACGCTTGGTCAGGACTCATTAGCGTCACTTTTGAACACAATGGGTGCCCCTTTAGTGTCGTTTTTCAACATTCAGGCTAGTCCTATAGACTTAGACTTCTAGTCCTATAGACTTAGACTTCTAGTCCTATAGATTTGGACTTCTAGTCCTATAGACTTAGACTTCTAGTCTTATAGACTTAGACTTCTAGTTCTATAGACTTAGACTTTTACTCCTATAGACTTAGACTTCTACTCCTATAGACTTGGACTTCTAGTCCTATAGACTTGGACTTCTAGTCCTATAGACTTGGACTTCTAGTCCTATAGACTTAGACTATAGATTGTGGTTTGGGTTTAAAAAAAAAGTATGTTTGTTACCTAAGTTGAGTATGTTACATACGTGACTTAACCTAAATACTTTACATAAGTTAACTTATTTTAACCTCTGCAGTCAGCATGTCAAAGTGTCCTTGGGCAAGATACTGAACCCCAAATTGCTCCCGATGGCAAATGGTGTGTGTGAGTGTGTGTGAATGCTTGTCTCTGATGAGCATGTGGCAGTGTGTGCAGTCGCCTCTGACTCTGTATGAATGGGTGAATGCTGATGTGTTGTAAAGTGCTTTGAGTGATCGCAAAAATTGGACATATATATAAATGCAGTCCATTTACCACACCATTTACATAAATCTGATGTAACATATTGTTGTGTCAAGTTCTAGTTCATTGGCCTCTCTCACTCATAGTTTCAGCCTAACAAAACAACTGACTGACTAACTACAGCTAGATATTAAAAAAAAAAAAAAAAGTCAGTGCTGTATTCAGTGAGAATAAAGAGATTGATGTCTCCTGTGTACCAGAGGTCTTAACAAGTCCATTTTAAATAGAATAGAATAGACCTCAGGTTATTTAGACATGATCCAAACTCAAATGGAGGGAGAATACCAGCATTGGCATGATGTTCTACCAATGATGAGCAGTGGTGGTCAAAAAGAGCAACAGTATTTATTTTTCTTGCATTTCATAGTTCATACCCTCCGTTTCAACTAAATCCATGGTGTGTTGTAACGGAATATTCTGGAGGCTTACTTCTTGTGGACTTGTGAAACCCAAGTCAAAATCCACATTTATCCATGTACAGTACAAATGGCAAGACGTTTTCTTGCCCTTTGTACTGTGGATGTTTTGGGAGATGATTTGTGAGAATGTGCACAACAAAGACAAGCAAGCTTTCTGAGAAGACCGGCCGGACAACATGATCCCTGCAGAAACAAATCTTAAAAAGTGTAAAACTAGTTTCAATTCCTGTAAACACCAGTTTGAAGTGGGTGTGCTCTGCATTGAGAACGCCCCAGTGTTCCTGAGGATGCTCACTGTGCTACTAATAGATGCAATCAGCGAGTTCAAAGCAGGTGTTTCCCATGCTGTCAATCACCAAACAGACCAGTGACATCCCAAATTGGGGTGTGTCCAGAAGTGCAACCTAGTTGAAAGGTGCAGCCCATATGTTTATTTAAATGTTTCTCCACCACAGTTGTTTTTGTCTTCTTCCAATTTGGCATGCCTGTTTCCCTGCACTGCAGTTCTATTGACCTGCAGAGGAAAGACAGACGTGTGGGGTAGTACACCGTTCTACCCTACCTCCATAACACATGAGGCCGGATTTGCATATGTGAAAGCGCAGGGCAAATTTGCACTGTGCCTTTCATTGAATTTGTGGTTGCAATCTGCGTGTAATTAGTGCCTGAATTAAGGCAGCAGCTCTCCACACATCCAGCACCTGGGCCTGCCTCCCAGCACAGCCTGTGAGGGAACGAGTGCGGTAGATGCCGTTCAGGGGTGGGACTTCTCTGAGGTCCCCGAGCTCAGATAAGAAATGAGACTTTAGTGATGCTGCAGATAAAAGCATTTTGGGAAATGTAGGAAATCATTAACTGCTGCAGTAGCAAAGGTTTCAGTGAGAAATGAATACGCCTCACTGCAGAGTAGATCCTGGTTTAGAATGCACTGAACAGCGCAACAGTAAATAAATGTTTCTGTACGCCGATGTAAGCGCAGTCAAGGGAGTAGTAAGAATATTAAAGACACCTAAGGGTAAATATATTGTCGGATTAATTAAGAGAAGCAATTCATAGTACTTTATTGGCCATGTGAGCTCAAGTCTTAAGACAAAGGTTTTTGTCAGGAAATGTAAATTACCCAGCGCGCCCCAAATGAAGAGGCCAGCAGAATGGGCCCCTTATCTGCAACTGCAACAATAATGTTTATTTTATTAGCTTTTCATGTCATTAAAAACAAATTTCTCAGACAAAATGTGTTGAATGCCGTATTTTCACATCAGTGTGATATTGTTAAATTAATTTTGATAGTGTGGTAATTATAGTAAACAATGAGCTAATCGCCACAAGAAACAACCGCCTCAAAGGGACAGTCCAATTATTTTTCAGAACAAAGAATGTCATCTTCACTGCTCTTCCAGAAATAGCCTTGCAATGCAGCTTGAAGTGGAACTTTATTTCAGACATGTCCAACTTTAAAAGACAAATCCATCCAAGGTTTGTGCAGATATCTTGACAAACATTAGGCGTTTAACTCCATCAGGAGACACTCCATAACTGTAAACATAAAACTCAGTACTGAGTACTAAATACACCAAAGAGAGTCAAGTATCTGTGAGGTACACGTCAGTATTTCGAAATTAACAATGGATCAAATGACTGTTTGCGATGTCAAAGGGATCGCTCGCTGCAACAAACCCACCGAGAATAATCACGCTGCATTTCCCCTGCGCTCTGCGGAGACTTTCCACTCTCATCAACCGTGTTCCCAGATGCAGCAGGCAGCTGTTTACAGTTTACAAAAAGGCTCTGAAAAACACACTACCTGCCCAGCACCAAATAGGAAAACAGACCAAGGTAGCAACACGCTGGTGAGTGAAGTGCAATAGGAAAGAGACCAAACCAGAGCCACAAGGAGCGTGAATATTGGATATATATTTAGATATATATATATATTTATCTAGTGTTTAGTGTTCATGTTTGCAGGACAAGGCTGATCAATCGCCGAGATCCACAGGGACCCCACAATCCACAGGTTCACTATGTGGCAGTTGTGGTTATTTAATTACTTTGGTTGGGAATATTGCAATATGCTCTGCTAAAGCACACTATTAACTGATAACTGTCCTTCAGGTGGATCCTGCTTTATTACCTGAAGCTTTGTGTTGAAGAGGGTCAGCGTGTCTGTGGCTGTGGGATGCATATTCCTCATTTCATTTGTGTTGCATCAAACGACACAGCAAATTATATTCCAGCGTAGGACTCGCTCAGAGAGGCAAAGAATGTTGTGTTTTCAGCTTGGTGGCTCAAAAAAAAAATCTTTTTTACTTTATGTATATATTGTTTCATTTCATAAAAAAAAAAAAAAAAAAAAAAAAAAGAAAAAGATTATAAATAAATAAATAAATTATAAAATTGGAAATACACACAAAGATTAATAAAAACGGTGCTGATTAATTTCTGTACATGCCTCTATCTGTAGACAAAAGATGACATTTACCATTAACCTTTGTACAATTGTTATTGCTGAGTGTGGAAATGTGCACCGCATGTAACAGCCATATTCCATCTTATTAAAACCATCCTGTTTCTTGTGTGGACTGGAACGGCTTTATTGTCACTGTGAGCTCTGTGCACTGCACGGCATGATGACCTCATGATTTATTATGGAGAGAAAATATGAACACAGTGACTGAAAATAGCATGGCCGAAATTAACATTTTTCATTGCCACTAGATGAGGAGCGTCTTGCCTACACAGCGCATGGACAACGGCCTTTGCATTCACAGGCACTTTGAAGTCATTTCCTTATATATGAGGCTACCGAATGAGAAACATTCATAAATATAAATGCTTATTTTATCAAACTAATGCATATCAAACCGACATTATAGTCGGCTGTGCTCATAACAAAGAGGGCTGACTTGTTCATTTTTATTTTATGGGCACTCAGTTCAACAGCTGAAATTAAAAAATATCTTCACAGCAGCTATCCATGTGTGTCTTTGCAAACCACTCCCCGTGGCAGTAAAAATCTCCTGAGGAAAAAAAAACTTCTGTGAAGGTTGGATTTTATGGAGAGCTTCATCATTCGGCTCTTCAAGTGATTACGCGAGCCTGGCAATGAGGAAAACTACTGAAAAATGTTTTCTGTGTTGCCTAAAGAGTTGGGGCGGAGTCATTATTACACTGTTTAGCAAGCAGCTAACTGTTGGAAACCTTGAAGAGCTGAAACAAAGCAGAGCTTCCTTGTTATACACAGAAGCATACCAGGAGCTAAATATTCAGTAACCTTCGTGTACACAACATCAACATTGATTACATAATATGACAATAGCTATGTTTGCTGTCAGTGGGAGACAAATGGCCAGAGTAAATGCCCTGCAGACTGTCTGTGGGTGGCTTTAGAGGAGCACTGATAATGTACAGTCACTCTTGACAAAGTGTGTCCTTATCACACACCGTTTACCTGCCTCACCTTCACACCGGCCAGCTTATTGGAAACACATCTTTACATCTTTTTTTGTTTTTAAAGGTCCGTCAAGGCCAAAAACACTCGCAGGGCGATCTGTCAATCCATTTATCCAACGGTCCAACGGCACATTTACGATTTCTGGAGGTTTAGTTTAGGTTTAGTTCAAAATGTCAACGCATAATTCCGTATCTTTATGAAAAATGTACCTCCGAGTTCCTCCAAATCGTGATAAAATAAAATAAATACGCTTGTCAAATGCGAAATGTAATATTCATTACAGCCCATGGAGGCTTGCTAGTGGGGCTTTACACTAAGGCTGTACTTGCTTTTAACTACGCATCTGTATGAGCATCATGGTTGTCTTGTGTTTCCTGCATTTTCTCTGAGCCCTGATTGTGTACAAGGGAGTTGGAGGCCTGGCCCACCGGCAAGCAGTCAAAGATCTCAGCCAGTGGCTCTGGTTGAAGAGAAAAGATTTCCCCTGGGCCCCCAAGTGAGCGATGGTATCTACTGGGGAGGGGGAGCGAAACACTGAGGCCTTGGCAACCCAGAAGATGCCAGCGCTCACTTGACCACCCAACTGAACCCAGCAGCAAGCCTAAAGTGTGCAACTAAAGGGATGCTAACATCTAGTCCCATGGACTTTATCTATATGCAGATATAGTGCACATGGGCAAACATACTTAAAAACATTATGCACATGTACATTAACATAGGGAACATATTCACATACACACATTCACTCAACACATTGTAATTTATGTATGATCTTGTATTAGAATGTGCCTATCTGTGTTTGTTTTAGTAGAAAGGTCTAACCAGGGACATGGCTTCGCTAATTAGCCTTGGCTGGAAACCCGACATGCAGCCCATCTGTGTCAAGTCATTGTAGCCTGTTTTCATTGTCTCTGACTAACTTTCTCTCAGCACCTTCAAACTCCAGCGTCCCCGCCTCTCTGATCTATCCTTTAGTCTGACGCCATATTATTACCAGCTATGAAAAATAAATATAGAATATGGAAAGTGAGTACACTTGTACTTTCTGTATAGATCAGCAAGTACTGGTAAGATATGTTTTTTCTCTCAGTCTACAGAGTTAGCCATCTGGCATAGTGATTTCTCAATGTAGCATTAAAGTATCTCGTCAGTCTTCAAATCTCTGTGCTATGTTGTGTTATAGCAGAGAGACGCCAGCACAGCTCCATTTGCTACTTCAGAGGGAGCTACATCAGTCTTCTGTTGATGCCTCCGCAAGGATTTGAACAGAGGAAACAATTTCCCCAAAAGGACTCATGCTGTTTTCCCACAAGGAAGATAATGGATGCATGCAAAACATCAGGAATATTTCTTTCCTCCTGCAGACAGCTGTGCTGTTTTCAAACAACCAGGCAGCCGGTTAGTGCACTTGTAGTCTGGGGCAGGAGATGCATCCATTTGAGTTTGGCTGCCATATTGCTGAACTGAAGTACTAAGTGTAATGTTTTTGTTTTTTTTCTGCAGGAGGGCAGAGTTCTCTATCACACTGCTCTGACTTCAGTCTTCCAAAAGGATTCATCCCAAAAAAAAAGGGCATAAAGAGCAGGGAACCGCAGGTGTTTCCAATTTATCCAGTAAAGCAGCAAAATGCTCTCATGTTATTCTTGTTGATCATTGGAAGGCTGATTTCAATAGGATTCATTGATTTCAATTGAACTATTAACATTCACATTATTTCTTCTAAGCTTTTTGGTATTCAGAGAGGGAAAGGGAATATTGGAAAGAGGAAATAATGAGTGTTTGTATATTAAGATAGATGTTCAGACTGCAAACAGTCATGCACCCAGTAAAACTGGATGACATCCAGAAAGAAGAATATTGTTAAACTCCGTCTCGCACCTTATTTTTGTTTACACCTCTTTCATACTACTGTGCTTGTTGTGGGAAATTGTGTGTATGCTGAGGTGCACAGTGTATAGTTTCAGTGTTTTCAGTGTTGCACTCTCCTTTGACTAGTGCCACACAAAGTGCAGTGTGGAGCAAGAGGAAACCGATGTCCTTGTGCAGGCAGCACCGAATCGCAAAGAGCAAATCCATGGCACTGCAAATGAGCCGCAGAGGACACATGATGGTGAATTAGCTGGGGAGGATGTAACAAATTTGGTTAATTGTTGCTCTGGCCCTCCTCAAACAGAAGCCCAACAGATTTAATGACATAAGAAGGAGAGCCAGAAAGAAGCTGGCAGTAAATCGTAGGAGCAGTTTGGTGACGGGGTTCCTCACTGAAGCATCTGCACTAACTTCCCTACCCAGAGGGTGGAGAAGTTTCGAAGATGGATGTTGGCATGTCTTGTAAGAACATTTTTCACATTTTCTAACTAATTCAAACTGAAAGGACAGGAAGAAAAAAAAAGTAATTGATGATTTGTATATTCAACAACATTTAGAAATGACTGCATTCATAGAGGAATCCTAAATGTTAATGTATATGTCCACTAACAACAGTATTTCCTTTTTTTTAAAGAAATAAGGTTAAAGATAAGAGAGCAGTTACAGTTTCCGCCTTTGCTCCACATGTCAATGATTTTACACTTCGGCCAGTGGTTCATCATGTTTTATCTCCCTCCAGTACCTCAGAACTGCGCCCGATAAGATGTCCACTCATAAATATCATTCGGCCCACACCTACAGTCCATAATCAATCCATTTATTTCTAGCTGTGCCTCGGTTTATTTTGAATGGGCCATGCAATTCTGACCCATCCTTCTAAATATACTTTGAATATAAAATATCTTTTATGTCATGGAGTCCCATTACACCTCACAAAATGTAATCTTTTGTTTCTCTTTCTTACGGCATCCAACAGGGTTTAGTTCTTGGTCCTATCTTGTTTGACGTTTATGCTCCTTCCTCTTCTCTCAGAAGCCCCCACATTGTGTGAATGTTGGTTGGGATGAACTGCAGGCCCCTTCATATCTTCAATAAGTGGGAGCAATTAATGAACGGAAGGTTTTCTCCAACTGAAAAGATTATTAGTTATTTCAGTTGAACCAAATCCACCCTAACTTTGCTAATTAGCTGCTTCAAGAATTGGATGAAAGTATTACTGCTCGCGACTTTGGAAGTGTGACTAAGTCTCAGCCCGCTCTCCATTTACACACATTCATATACAAGGAAGTTCGTAATTGAACTTGTACGTGAACATTGTGACCCACATGTCATGCCATTCGTGGTTATGCCCACATATGGTCATGTTTTGGGGTAGCCCAGATGCTACATCTGAATGAATGTAGCAAATGATATCGGCCTATACAACAAGAATGTATTCACAAATCCAAGAATTGAGGATTATGCTGAATAGGCAATTTTGGGTTTTAACAGCATTTAAGACTAATTAGGAGTTTACTCGATGTGGACATTAAACTTGTTCAACAGCTGTAGTGTCTGACATGGGTGTTACACATGTTTGCACAATGTTACAATTATGAGAATATATGAGCAGGCACATAACGGGACATTTCTGCCATTAAACTCAGTGTTTTCTATCAAGCTACAGTTTAGATACTGCAATTAATAAAAAAAAAAAAAATAGCACTGACAACATATCTACAGTAATTTAAATGCATTAGGCCATGTTCATACCAACAACAAGCCTCTAGCAAAACACAGCAAGGGGTTGGATTAGTGTGGGTGCATAACGACAGGGTACTGATGGAAAGATAAAATATGAACCATTCCAGTTTGAAGGCTTATCAGATGCCAAGATGGTGCACCGCGGTTTATTGCCTACTCACTTCAGGTGGAATTGTACAACTCTGGAAAATCATCACAGCAGCAAGACTTTTCTCTTGCATCATGACGCTTGTATGCATGGCACGGTGCTGCCCAGTACTCACTGGAATTTATGTTACTTGATATGAGCCCTCACACATATTTCAGTGGCCAACAAAGGGCATTGTGGGATGAAAAAGAGCTGACATGTTGGCCCACTCTGTAAAATATTCAACATGAATCAACTGGACATTGGTGGGTCTTGCTACTTCTCAAGTCAAAGTTCAATCAGATTGCGTCTCACCTTGTTCGTCACTACAATGAATGGCAGGTGAAATGCGGTGTGGCTGCAGCGTGATTGCTATAATTCAAAGTCTGGAACAAAAAGTGAGGATATAGAACACTTAAAGTAACATCATGCAACTATTTTACCTTAAAATAACACCATCAAAATCATTTTCGAAGCTACACTGGCCTGTAAAAGGGAGAATGGTGCCTCCGTCACTCCAGTTCTGTGCACCTGGTTTGAATGTTATTAGATTATAATATAGCACGAAACACTCGTCCCGTGGGAATCCAAGGGGTTTTGCTCGTGTTCAAAATGTTACGTTTCCTTCACTTTAAGTTTCATTTTACCATCGTAGTAGGTGCAGTCTGGCCCGTCTTACTTTCTAGAATAGTAGTGAAAACCACTGATAACTCCTTATTAAAAGGCTGATAACATTTGAAATGTGGGCTCTGTGGCCCGAACGCTTTTTTGTTTTGTCACTGGACCTCAGTCCACCAAACCAATTAGCCAAGTTATTACCAGAGTTCATTTTTAATGGCGGCACACAACACTAATTACAGGGAATTGAACGGTCTATTGCCATGCTGTCAACACGTTTTCACACACTACAAGAGAAGGTAGATGCTGTGTGATAGAGGCACAATAGCAGCGTCCTGCAGGTCTCAGGAACTGGAAGCGGAGCAGAAGCAATCAAAGGGAACAGCACAGGACTGTTGTCACAGATGATATAAGAGTTTCTTAGCAAACGTGAGGAAGAAAGTTTGTATTTTTTTTTAATCATATTTAGGCTGTTACCCTGGTGTTTTCTGGTTCCTCGAACCAATGGACAATGGTATGAAATAAAACTCAAGTTTTAATAAAGCTAGTTAGTTCTCCTTTAATTGGCTTTCATAGTTAATTCATAAATGATGCAATTTCTACAGTATGTGAAGCATTTTGCTGATTTATTCATGCAAACCATAAGTACTTTTTTTGTAACTAGGATGGTGGTAGTTGTAATACGTAGTATGGGTAGTGGTAATAATACGAACGCCTAAGTGATATGGAGAAAAAATGTGCTCGCTTGGATGCACCATCTTAATGTGTTTCATTGTGTCATCTAAAAAGACCAACAGACCATGCTGGGTCTTATGTTTACTGTTATTTGGAGATATGCCGATAAAGTTTCCCTTTTTGTGACATCAAAAAACCTGTTTCTGGTAAATATGGAGAAGCTGTGAAGGAAAGTGGAAGGGTTTCTGTATTTCGTCACGTCTCCAATAGGAGTTAACCAAAGGTAAAAAAAATTAAATTGACTAGAGGAGCGCTTTGCAGGATTCCAGCATTGATTGGTTTACTTGTAAGCAGCTATTTGCAGACAGAAATTACCTTGAGTGGAAGTGTGATCACTGAATATTGGGCAACCGATTCAATATTTCTCTGTGTTTTACTGAACAGGCAGGTGAATCATCCTGATGAATGAAGTGAATGCCTTTATAATCATCTAATATTGTTAGAAAACCATGTGCACAGCGATATGTGGGTTGTCCAACATACATTTGAAAAAAAAGGTACGAGAAGCTCCAATTCTAAAAAGCATTGCATGGGCCAAAATGAAATTGCATAAAGGTGAATTTTAAAATTGTGAAACATTTTGGGTTAGCGGGTTGAAGCTCAGTGACATCATCCAAGTTCTCCTTCAAAGGGGAGGTACATTTATTTATTCATATCAGTTTTACACCTCGGATATAGATACAATATTTGTAAGGAAATGTCATCCTGGTTTTTACATTCCAGATTCCATCCTGCCTTGTTTCCTTTGCTCTGATCTGCCGATGTTCTCACACTTTGATTGAACAGTGTAGCATCATAGGAGTCTGTATGCAAACTTTTGCTTTGAGACGGGAACACTGTGAAAGAGCTGCAGGGTGAAAGTCGATAATGCTGCAAGGGTGGGCATTCGATTTGATCTTGCACCACGTGGAGAGAGCTATGATAGATTCAACTTTTAATGTCAGGATAGTGTTTCATTGGTCGGATGGATTTTTATAAAACTCTTTAATTGATATTGTTATAATCAACAGACGCAATAGATGAATTCAAATCTGTCTTGGAAAGTAGGATACAGATCCAGCGATGCTGATTCTGGGCATGGTTCTTCTGCAGAGAAAACAAATAATACTCCCTTTTTAAATAAATACAGACCGTTATCATAGAGGCTAGAATAAATCTGTCAACTGCCAAATAAGTCCGCACTTGAACAATGGCATGCCCTAACATGCGGTGATACCCTCAGTGTGGAGAAACAAGGCCGTGTGCCACCACAATTTCCTCATTATGAGCCCGCAGGGAGGCTACGTCGTCACTTAGAGAGATAATGTGACAGCCCAGAACAAAGAACCAGGTAAACAAAGGCAAAGCTTGAAAAACACCCTCGCTTTCCCCCGAGGGACAGTGGGCAAAGGGAGGGAGGGAAAAATGGGAAAAGCAGTCCTGCACGGAAACGGGAGAGTGTTTTGATATTTAAAAGCCAAACTGAACGGTATAGATAGACAATCAGATCGACCATCTGCAATCCATCTTACAGATTTTGCCAGCAGTTGCAAGGTTGCTATAAATCATTATGAGTAAAGGCACTGTCTGTTGTTCATATTTATCACTCATAATGTATGCTCATGTTTGTGAGCATGTGATTTATAAAGGTGGCTTACATTTTTTCATCAGGGCATAATGTTCTCAAAGGTTTAATTGTTCATAGATATAGGCAGCCCATATAGTATCCAAAGAATCACATTCATGATTTACATCCAGTGCCAATGTTCGGTCCCAGTTTGCCCTTCATGTCGAGAGGCTGTCAGACAGGAAGTGTGTGAAAGACAGGTGGTGTGTGTAGCGCATCCAGCTTTTCATGTGAGACCACCGATTGTGTCCCGTTTCCACTATAGACTGTAAATAAAAGGTGGACGTATCACTGTGACGTCACCCGTTGGTTTGTGGACTACGGGTTTGAAGCCTCGAGTTTGTCGTTTGAGCCGTCACCATCTTGTTTTTTTGTAACAAGAAGCGACACGAGAGGGTGGAGCACAACCGAACGCTGAACAAGACATTTGAGCCGACCTGTCAATCACAAGGTAGACCCGCCCTAAAGCATTCGCCGCTTTATCGTCTATTTTACTCTGAATGGGACATAATTTACTAAAAGAACATCATGCTGTGTTGACGAAGAATTAAAACTAGCGAATGAGACCATAAACTCATTAAGAAAATGTTTACTGAGGTAATAAATCAAGTGAGAAGTAGGGTCATTTTCTCATAGACTTCTATACAAGCAGACCTCGTTTTGCAACCAGCGTAGAAAAAAATGCAAGTTTAAGGCACTTAACTAAGGATTTAAGTTTTGTAACCATAACCATATGTTAACATTAAACATTTTAAAAAACATTGGAGTTGTTAGGATTTGATATGTCGGATTATGAATATGTGACATAGCAATGGGAATGTGGGTAAAAGTATAGGATGTAGAGTAGAGATGATCTACAAACATGTACAGTTGTTTTACATGTAATTCGAGCAGTTTCACTTGGACGTTGTATGTGGAAGTTAATCCAAGAGGTTTGTGCCTGTAATTGAAATTTTGTGAGACAAATAGAAATGATTATGTAAATTCCTGTAAGATTATCCTTCCAAATTACTATTTACAGATGTAATATTAAGAATTCGTAATTGCACTTTTGTGTGGGAAACTCATATCAGACACAAATAATTATTGTCCTAAAACATTTTTTTGGGTTTTCTTGATCACGGCACACATCTTTCTTCCTTCTCAGTTTGTTCAGATTTTCCATTTGAAATGAAATGAAATTAAAAAATAAAGTAAAACTTGCATTCAAGGATTTTACAAATATATTAGATTATTAGGTTGTTCACTTATAATAGCAAAGCCGCCATTCGTCATCGCTCTGTCGATGAATGCAACATCAGTATTAGAAGAAGAGACTTTCTAATTATGAACGAGACTTTAATAACTCTTTTAGAAAAACAGACGACAATTTAGAGTCAAGTGCCACTGCTGAAACTTCCATTATTACACTAAAATGTACCAAAATGTTCATGAGGGGATGATAATCACTCGTTAATAGGAGAATAGTTGTGGTGGAAGCCATTGGGTCTGTACAGTTATGCATGTTACCGGTGTGGCAGGCAGAGGAACAGCTCCTCAGAAACTTCTTGGTATTGTTCAACTGGACTTTAATGTTTACTTAATGCCCCTGCCTTCCAGTTCACCTAATGCCTTTACCACCAAACTGTCGAATACTAATTTATGAAAATAATCCTGAGGCAAAAATACGGGGAAGCGTAAGGAAAAAGTGCAGCAGAAAAACATTATTCATTCAAACTGGGTGTAGAATCCCATTTTAATTGAACTTTCTTTAACTTCCTTTTGCTGTGAAACCATTGTCATTCATTGCAAAGGATTTTCATATCCACCTACACAAACCGCTGTTTGAATTATGGCTCTCGGTTTATCTGCCGCCTGCAAATAGCCAAGCACTCCACAGTTGTCTCCTATCCAATGTGTTGGGACACGAGAGATGAGACAGCCAACAGCAATGGCAAATATAATAAGACTTGTTTAAAATGAATGGGATTTTGATTCTGACTATTGAACAGGTTTCACCAACAGCTTGCAGCACTGTTAGGAAGGCACTATGAGACTTCTTCCACCACAGCTGATTATAAATACGATCATTTCTGCTTAGCGTTTCCACATGTACGTTATTGCTTCTTCTTAATCCTTAACTTTGTCAAGGCAGACAAAACATTAAATAATGTGCGCGACAGCTTGGGAATAAGATGGTTCTGCTCCAAAATGTTATTTTGGCTCATCGCTTCAAGGGAGCTTCTCTGGAGAGGTGAGGTTAAACCAAGTAATGCAATGAAATATAATTGTTCATTGCAATTGGGAGTAGATGTTGTTATGTGTTATGCTCAGGCCCAGTTTGAACCTCGGAGCCCATCGGCTATCGGACGACGATGTAGCCTCGGAGGCAACGGCCAATAATTGTGGGGTTCCAGTGCATCCAGCAGATATCCGGGTAAAGGCTGAGCAATATATTGAAATTATATCGATATCTTGATATGAGACCAGATAACTTCTTAAATTCTGGATATCGTGATATAATATTGTAATTTCCTGGTTTTAAAGGCTTCATTAGAGTAAAGTGATGTATTTTTATGAACTTACCCGACTGACCGAGCTGTTTATTCTTATTATTTGCCTTTTACCTTGTAAATACTTTGTAAAAGCACCAATAGTCGACCTTACAATATCGATATTGAGCTACTTGGTCAGAAATATGCATATTTTTGGATTTTCTCCATATCGCTCAGCCATAATCCGGACTTCCTCTCCTGTGCTCATGTTTACAGTCTGATTAGCAAACTTGAGACGTGAGAATGGAGTCGGAGAGGAGAGAGAAACACTCCTTATAATCTACACGTAAAAGCTCCGCTAACCTTAAGTAGTCTTGTGATCTTTACCTAAACAGAGTCGTCTTTGTGCCTGAACGTACCCGAACCTTAAACATAACAGTAATACATCACGAAGCTGATGTATTTTTAAATGGTGATCTGTAATGTCTTTGAAGGCAGAGACAATGATGTCGTCCTGCCTACAGGGGCATCAGATCAGAAAGAGGAAACCTTTCAGTCCTCGTCTTCAGCTGTGTTTTAATAAAGACGTTTTCTCACAACGGGTTTTTAAATGCTTAAAACAACCTATGTTTACCACGTGACCCAGCTCTAAACACCGGGTGAGAAAGAACAAGTGGACGCTTGCAAAACGTATAAAAGACTGCATTGCTATTACCCAATTTTCTAATTCATTCATGATTACATGCAATTTCATTCCATTCTGTTCATTTTATTCTCTACTTTCCACTCGTGGCTTCTGTCTAAATCCTGTCCATGTCCATGTGTGTATTCTTGTGCGTCTGATCTTTAGCTTTTTTCAAGGGATGTGTGTGTCTCTTTGGTACTCATTCCCCTCTTCCCAATTTATTTGAGCTGACTGTCCCGATCCCCCTGAGTTGATTGGAGGTTTATTCAGATCACCTGTTGGCTCCTAATTAAGAATTGAGAGCAGCGCGGTCCATTTCCCCTCTCGGCCAATCAGGGTGTGACGACGCCCTTTCTTTAGGCTTAAGAGAGGTGGAGAACAGCGCACCTGCATTCTGATCATCCCTCCACTTAATGCACGTCTTATTTCAGCAGACAGTGTCAGCCACAACCTCTGGTCTTTAGGTCCTTTTGAGACTTCGTTGCTGTCTTAACTTTTCTGTTCTGAAAGCGAGCCGGAGTGAATATTAAAGAACACCTTTCCACTGGATTACCTGTAGCAGGGCAGACTGTGGTGTTATGTGTGCAATAGTTTACACCTGTGTAATAATAACACTGCAGGTGTTATTTTATAAGAGGTGTAATTTAATAAAAAAAAAAAAAGAAGGTGTTTGTTTATTAATAAAGGAAAGTTGTATTAAAATTTGAAGAGGCATTTTTTTCATTATTATTAAGGACGCATCTGTTCATGTGTGATGTGTTTCACCAAGTAAAATATTTTTTTGGTTGGGATCTGGTTGTGTGTGTGTGTGTGTGTGCACTGACTCAGTGTTTAGCTGTGTTCTTTGCTTAGTGGTGATGCGCTGAGGCTAAAATGAATACCTCTAATATCACTTTCTATGTCTTTACTTTATTTCCTGGAAACGCGTCCAGCTACACTTCAAACGGTGTTATTCCAATATTTAAAGCTCTTCTCATCAACACAACAGTTACTAAACTTGTAAGACGAGTGCGATTACTGTCTAGTTTGAACATTCGGTTCAAAAGAGGAGAAAGAAAGACCAGATGGGGAAATAAATTGCACATTGGAAGAGAAGGCAATCTGTCGGACCACATAACTACAGCATAGTGATTTTAAACACATCCAGTCAGGCAGACCATGTTTGAAGAGCGGCTTCACTTGCTGTGGTATTGAACTGCGCTGGCCTATCAGGGAGTCTCTCCACCACTGAGCTTCCATCTGACCCTCTTGCCCAAACATGTATCTGCAGCATTTTATTTCCAATCCAAATGCTTTTGCAATCAATGCAACAGCACAGTGTTGACTTCGTATTGAAAGTCATTGCTATTCAAATGTATTTAAATGTGATTTTCTAAGTATAATAATAACTGTGATAAACATGTGGTGTTGGAATAGTGACTGCTTTCTCAAACTCCACTTTTTCGCATTGTTATAAATAAAAGTGAATTATGTCTCAAGAAATGCAAATATGGTTCTCCCTGTACAAAGGAAATGACACGGTCTCTTTTGAGAGTGTTCAGTCCAATCTTTAATCTTAGCCAAGTTGCAACACATGTATAAAGTGAGTGAGAAAAGACACGGGAGCATATGGACATAGCAACCAATTACAATACAATCTAATGCAAAAGTAGTTCCCACATAGTTCCTGTCCTACACCATTAGCGAGTGAGCATCCTGTATTTATCATCAGGTTCATTTAATCTGGCTCTGCAGCCGCCTGTTGCTCTTGCTGACACATTGCAGGCCACAGGCGCAGGTTTATAAGGCAGAACACATGGCTTTATGAGCATGTAATGGCTGCTTTTATTTAGTCGTTCCTTTTTAGTCGTGGGACTGGTCGGCTTCAACTGCGTTTTTAGACCCGCACTTAACTCTTCAGAGAAGCATGTTGTTCATAATGTGCATTTAAGTGATGGGCTGTCAGCGGTATAGAGTGTGTAATGTGCAGACATATGAGTTTCATTCAGCCATCTGCTGGGTACTTGCAGGGATATGCATCAGTGCTCACCAATATAATGCACAATTGTACTCCGTGTAAAAAGCATAATTTCCACCGGGATTTTCAAAATCCTGTTATCTATTATCTAATATTTGATCTTTCGCTTAATATCGGGGCTTTATCAATGAAACTAAATATGAATTTAAACAGGGTAAATGCGTTCATAATGCAGCAATTTATATAGCATTTGGCCTATATTATAAAAATACTACATTTTACTTGTGTAGCGCTTTTGTAGAAACTCAAAGATGCGTGACAGTATACTTAGACTATCATTACACACACACACACACACACATGCGCACACACACTTCTAAACCCAAAGCTAAAATCCCTACCTATATAAATACAAACCATAACCTAACCATGACTCAGTGGTTTGAAAACAATAAATAATAATTAATTAACTCAATTAGCAAAACTCCTTCGGGCGAGGAAGACCATGAGTTGTGATTGAAAGATCTGAGATCAAAGCTGGTAGCAAGCAGGGGACGTGTCTTTGTCCCCCTCTCATCCACGGAAGTAAATGGAGTCAGAGCAGAGACGGAGAAAGATAACCAGTGTCACAGCTGAGGGAAATAACAAACACACATCGGCCTTGTGAGGAAAGCTGGATTACCAACCTGGTAACGTGAGCAACTGAGGCCGTTCAGTTCACTTTGTGACTTATCTACATCAAAATGAAGTTTTCAAGACCTTCATTAATTAAACTGACGCGCTCACACGGTGCATACAAATGACCACATAGGAAACCAGGACCATAACTATGTATAATATTTGTATAAAGATGTAGCGAGACGGCACTTTTATGGGCCCCGCGGCTCATTCTTGCCCCTTTAGCAGGCTGACGTTCCTCCCGACGATTCAGTTGGCAAAAAAATTGATTGTTTGCATGAATAATATCACTTACTGTACTCACTGTAATAATTGAATGTACACACGCTGCCAGAGGAGCACTAAAGCTGGTGGAACCGCTCAGGACTCCACAGGCAGAGCAAGCCTTGCCGTTTCTCTGCAGCTCTATTGCTTTGACAATGCTACATTACTGCCACCACTTGGACACTGCAGAAAATGGCCAGTCAGTGTGTAATTCCAGCTCAGTTCTGAAGTACCTGAGCACATGAAGCTCAACCAAACAGCCCGGTTTACCTTTATCCCCCCAGCTTTTAATAAAGTAAAATGTCCGTTGTACAGGGAGGAGCAGAGCTATAGATATACTGGCTGGAGACTCCTTATGATTCTCATACAACCACAATTTCCTACCTTGTTATCCCATGAAATTAAAATCCAAAGTGACATGAGGCTGAGCATTATAAGTCATGGGTCTACCTTCATCCACTTCCCTGATCTTTGTGCAGCCTTAATTTCATATCCAGTATTAAGGGTCGGCTCTTCTAACAGCCTTTGCATGACTAACCCTCCTAATTACTGCCAATGTCACTTTTCCCCAGTTTAATCCTACTTCTCAGCCGAATAAACTCCAGTTTATTGTTACCGAGTTATCATTTTGCTCTCGCCACGTCCCCGTCTTTGCATCTTTCAGTAGCATTCACACGCAAACAACAATGACATTTTTGCGACATATGTCATGCGTTTAACGATAGCGCGTTGCCAGTTCTCCCATAGGTTATCTTTAAAACAGCCTGTTTCAAGCTTGTCTTTTTTAAATGTATTACTTTGTACTGCAGGCTCTAGAAATCTCTCCAATCTTGAGTGGCAGTCCGGTATTTGACTCGGTCCTGTTTTTTGCACTTGGCTTCTGCTGCCTTATTCCTGATCAAACCTGATATCACGGACAGATTGGAAAACAAGGCAGTCTTTACCTTTGCTATCTGTCAGCTTAATCCCCATGGAACATAACTTCATTTTCTCTCAGCACTGTTTTGTTAGCCACCCTTGACTCCTTCCTCCAAACACTCTTCTTGTTTCATCACTCCTAATGATTAAAAGTTTCTCAAATCCTTTCCCCTCTTTCAAATCCTTTACCCTTGGTGGCAGTATGTTTTTTTTTTTTTTTTTTCATTTTTCTAATCTAACAATTGCTAGATAAATGGCATATTTTCTTCTCAAATAAAGAAGCACCTCAAGCCTAGTCACTAGGCGCTGGTACCTGCAGGAAGAAGATCACACTTCGACTGCAGTGTTTCCACATCCTCCTCTTTATTCAAAGAGCGTAATGCTAAAATGTCATCAGGAGCAAACAAATCTTCGCAAAGCTTTAGGGGCATAGGAGAGAAAATATTCATGAAAAAGGGATAGAACACCTCCCACACACTGTCAGACGTCAATACATCTCGAAAGAGACAAATGACAGTCCAAAAGTCTAACTTCTGTTTGTAGCATTTCACTGTGCAAGTAATTGAAATCAAGCAAACAATACATTTTTTTGCTGTCTAGCTTTTGTCAGGCTGGCTGGTTGATGCTTGATCACGCAAATTTACAAGTTTTATAAAAAAAAAAAGAAGAAAAAGACAGCTGTTGTTTGTAACTGCTCTCCAGATCAACACGCAGCAGTGTTTTCTGATCCGACAGAGGCATCGGATCAGAAAACATTTCTATTCATTTTCAGTGTCTTGCAGCGAGAATAAAGCGTTTGGTAAGGGTCAGAGCGAGATCACGGTTTGTGTTACAACAACTAACTCATTAAGTTTGGACCTTTTGTTGTCATGGTTACTGTAATAATGACTTAGTTATGGTCAGGATGGAGCTTGGAGATGGAGACTGATAGTGGGTTTCTGGTTACGAAAACCAATGTTGACCATCAGCTGGAAACAGAAACAGTGGTCTCCCATGTCAACATCTTCGGCACCTCGTCCCTCTGCAGCCCGTGTGGTTCACATGCACCTCGTCCCAGAAGGCAACCCAGAAAAAACTGTTGGTATTGTACGGTTCAGCAAAACCACGGATACGTTGAATTTCCTGCGTGAAGGTCTGTGCTAGTTGCTGTCATGTTGCATTGGGATAAATACTGTTGGTTGTGGGTACGACCTGTGGTGGACCTGCTATTGGACTGTCAATTAATATGACCAGTCAGACTGAGCATTTGTGACTTTACAATAGACTTAAAGTCCTTCTGTGGCCCGTGTGGCTCGTGGCACACAGGCGCTGGCTCCATGGTTCCACAGTGTGATTCACAAGTAAGACTTAACAATCAAATGGGTTTTGAATAGACTGTAGCTTCCGAAAGCCCCGATACTCTGTCACATGAACACAGAGTCTCTAATGATTTTCTCATTTTGCTTGTAGGCATTTCCTTTTGTAACACAGTTATTGTAATTAAAGAAGGACTTGGAAAAGTGCTGATTATGAACAGTGGTCCATTTAAAAAGTTTTAAGAGCTGTTCACAATCTTTCAGTAGCGGACCCCTTGTGATGCGCTGACACGCCTCGAGGACCCCCTCTTTAGGGGAAACTACAGGCGTCCCTAGCTGCACATTCGTGACCTGGCCTGCTCATGAAATGTACATCTAAAGCACATTCAGGTCACTTAGCCTGTTGAAGACATCTGGAATATAATCTGAGCAGACAGCCAGTAGTGCTTCTTCACTTTCGCTTTAGGAGAATAGAGGTGTTCAAAGAGAAAAGATTACTTTTCCCTGCAAACTCGTAAGTCATTTCTTAGGAGAGGGGCTCTCGCAGAATACATTATTTATAATGTCATCATATAACTATTTTCACAGGCTGAATAGTGCTCCTCATGCCGGGTAAACTGAATTTAATGTGGAGTGCCCCTTTAAATGTGTGACACACAGCAGCCTTTGACAATTAGCATTCAAATGGTTTATAGTAGCGTAGATTCACACTGTTCTTGGTGAGATATTTCATCACAACGGTGTCATGGAGAGTATTCTATTTAAAGTGCCAATCAAATTACATCACATATACCTTTGTGAAAATGCAAGAGATGATGCAAAAGTAACTGGATCCTGTCAGATATCCATGTTCTATTTCTGTCAGTCATCTGTCTGCTTTTACTCCACACTGATCAGAAGGTTTCAAGATGAGCTCTCAACTTTCTTTTACCCTCCTGCTTTTCAGACAAGCAGCAGCAGCAGCTGTTGAGCCGCTCAGCCTCCTCCCAGATTTACTCATAAATTTCTCATTTCATTGAACACGGGCAGAAAGAAATATCAGAAAGCCTTATGCGAGGCTCAGGCCACCGTCCAGCCTGATCCGTGACAGAGTTCATAAGTTGCTCAAACATCTCTGCCCTCCAAACAAGTTCACTCTGGAGGCAGAGGGTGCGGTAGCTCAAGGATGGGTCTTTGAAGAAAGAATGAAGCGCGTTCGCTTGGGACTTGAAACACTCTCGGGGATCTTCCACCATTTCCTCTGTGCAGGGAATGAAACCTAAATGCTGTCATTTGCATATGTGTCGCGTGGAGAGCGGAGAGAAAAGCGAGAAAACACTTTGGGGAGCATTTTAAATTAGGAATGTGTTTATTTCCTGGACTGGCCTGTTTAGCATTAAATGAAATCCAATCTCTGTTTAGACAGCAGCAAATTAGGCACAATTAATTATTTTTGGTTGTCCTGGGTATTAGGATTAGTCCGAGCTGTTTGTATCCATCCCTCCGCGCTGATGCTCTAAAGTATTCCAAAAAAAGAAGGCTGAAATGTTGATGCGCGCACTAACAGATTTACTGTATAGTAGAAGGGGATTAAAGATGTTCAGCATGGATAGTCCCAAGAAATGACGAGTAGTTCCTCGTCAAAAAGACTCGCACACAACCAGAGTTCATTATCTCATTGAGGTGCTTTCCACAGGAAGCACAGCAGTGTTCTCACTGTGTTTCCTTCATTATCTGGCTCCTACCTCGAAGAGAGGAGCTTCGGCTTGCTCTCAGGCGGTTGTTAACTTTTATTCTCACACACACGCGGAATCAGCATCAATTATTTAAAGACTGTAGAAAGTGCAAAAGTATCTGCACGTCTCTTAGCACAATCAAGAGTTCTCATTATCGTTTCTTATTGTACAGGAAATGGATGTTTGAAAAAACGGACCTGATCTAATTTCAAGTATTATGCATTATGCATGTGAGGGTTTAAGTATACTTATAGCAAATGTGATTTTTATTTCACAGGTTTTGTATGTTACCTTTAAATCAGTACAGTCACGTTCCCACTGAATCGGGAAAAAGCAGGAAACAACAAAAGACTTTTCTGCCCACATAAAGTCAAACTTCCTTTTTCCCCCCTTTACTGATATACACCTGTCTTTGCAACTTGTTTACACCAACTCAATACATAGCAGCAGGATCACTAGCTCTGCATTTAATATATCCATTCCACAGAGAACCGTAAGCCTACAGTACATTTACCTTCAACAAAGACGTCTCTTGTTATTGCAGCACTGAAGATGGAAAGCACTGCATGGAATACCTTCAACTTGTGCTTGATACGTTTGTTGTGACATTTCTATTCCTATGTATTAACGATCCTCACAGATTATAGACGGTGGTCTTTTAAAAGTTCCCAGCTCTCTTTGAACCAGACAGCTTGGATTTCACCACATGATACACACTGAAGCACTGTTTAGAGATCAGCAGCTTGGAGCGGCTGTTCATAAGTTCAAACCTGACCTAGTTATGAAAAGAAATGTTTATTAAGTCGAGATTGTGCGTCGCAGCCTGCACCGCACATTAAACTGAGCGTATTGTGTTGCAAGAGGAGTTACTGTAGAAAAAGACATGGGACGCACGTTGTTTGTGACTGTTTCGCAACAGTGATTCCTTATTATGTTGATTAAAAACATATATATATATATTTCTACATTGCTACATTTCTCTCATCGGGTGTCACGAGACGGGAACAACACATTTGAATTTCGATACAAGATGTCTGTCCATTTCTCATCTATCCATCCATCCATCAGGCTATGTGAGGCAGTTGTTACAGGTGGTAGAGTCAATTGCAATGCGACTGCAAACAAACCACTGCAGAGTTCGAGGAAGGCGAGCCGACACCGTCCTCTCTAGGCCCGCTTGTTTTACCACACATCCGAGTTCGATCGCTGTGTTCACTGATGCCCAAACAAACCAAACCTGGGAGTGAAAAGATCCAGGTTTAAAAACAACCGTCCATACGAGCTAGGTGTGAACACACCTTAAGAGACAATTAGCTACAAGACTTAAAAGTCAGGAGTATTTTTTAACACCATGTTTGGACTCTGGTTGTATGTTGTCTGTGAAGGAGTCCTGATGCTTTGTTTGGCTCCAATTTATGAACTGCTGGCAGGATTCTCATCATCCTCTCCGAGTGGTACGGCGAGGACGTGTTTAAAATGAATGAGCTCGTTTAACGTTGTTTGGTCACATCAACAAACGGTGGCGTAAACTGACAAAAAAAAAAGTTTGTTTAATGAATTCATTTGCTTTTGTTCTTAAATAAATCCCTTTTTAGAAAGCGTTAATGGTGAAAGGTGCACAAAAAACGATAATGATAAATGTGCTTTTCTATGCACAGAACTTTTGATTCCTTGTTGTTCAAATACTATTCTTAATGAGATAATGATTTTAAAATGGGACTCATACCTTTATCCACTTAAACACAGCTAATGTTATCTTGTGTTTGAATATGTTATCTTATATTATTTAAGAAACCTTTGATAATGAACATTAACACATAAGTAAATGCACTCATCAACTTCAGGTCATTTGGTCACATAGAACGGGGCTACCAGTACATTTATATATTTCGGGTTGATGCCCCGCGTCCTGTTAGTTACGTCCACATCGGATGATTCCACGCCACATGACCTCGCCTGCAAATGATGTTAGATGTTTGTAAATGAACAATGACCACATTCCTTCCCAAACCTTAACCACATGCATTGAACGTAATCTAGGTTTTTGGAGAATCATCCAAGATTGACGTTCTTGTCTTGACAAATCCCCTCAGGTGCATCTCCACGTGTGTCGTGGCCGTGACGTGTACTCGGCAAACGCACTTTACTGTCAACCTCTTGTTAGATATCCTAACATCCTAGTTTTAAATGAATTATTTTCCTATATCAAATTGTTACAATCCAATCCATCTAGTCGCTCACTCATGTATGACTACCGTCGGGTCTTTTTTTATCCCGTCATTATGCACTTGCATTCCTGACTTCCTGTGTCGCTGTCTGACAGTCCCTGCCTTTACAGTGAAGACACAGCATCGCAAATATGTGGAACTTAGCAGGCTTTCCAGGATTTCTGTGAAAAGGATTTTCTGGGATTGCTTGTTTTTACAGGCTGGCAGGCTGCCTTCCTCGGTCCCATGATGGATCCCGCCCTCTTTCCATGATACTTTCTCCACTCTATAATTCCTGTGATCCCTTCCTTCACTGACAGAAATGTATTCTATACTGGAAACACTCAAGTTAAAAAAAAAAAAAAAAGTTTTTTTAAATGAATTCATGGTGTGATTGTCCTTCCATTTTCTAGTTTAGTAGAAATATAAATGATTTAAGGGTTGCATCTCGCAGCTGTTTGCTCTGGGATCTGCCAACACCCACTGCAACAGGAAGTGACTCTTTAAAACGAGGTTGCTGCATAATCTAGCGTGTCGATTATAGTGCAAGAGAAGGGAAATGTTGAGAAATTTAAAGACCAAGACACAAAATTAGAAGTATGCATTTACAGCCCAATATTTGACAGGGAAGTTAGGTTCAAAGGACGACATGCAACAAGGGGCCGTGGGTCAGGACTCTACCTGAGGCATAGGTCTTCACCTCTAGGGATGGGCAACTGTGAATAGTTAATAATCTACGGCACGTTGCACTTTTACACATCAACGTAAAAGTAAAGCCGTTTAAAATAGTTTAATCCTGTCTTTGTGTGTAAGCTGTTATCCTATCAATGCCTACTTTGTCATGACCTTCCCCATTAAACCATTTCAATTGGTAATACATCTCATTGAGGAAATAAAGATGCCATTTAATGGAGTCCTTAAAGCACCCCTCTTTATAGTCATTTTCTGGCTGTGACACTATTTCACCTCTGCAAGACGTGTGAGACGATAAGGAAAGGAGGGCGGTGAGAGTCCATTCTGTCCTATTACAGGCTCGAGGACTTTACCAGAGGCTTGTACAAGTAAGTAAGTTCAACACTGTCTGGACTCTTTGGGCTTCACTGAGCCTAACATTGCTGATCCGGGATAGAAAGCTTGGATTCAACGGGCTCAGTTAAAGGGGAAACTCTTATTATTTTCATCGACGTGGCCATGAGTTTTCTCAGATAACATTCGACTCCCTAGTTAAATCGTGGAGATCTGGGAACTCTGGGGCTGGGGCTCTAAACTGAGCTGTTCTGTATAGGTTACCATGATCATCACAGGTTAAAAGTGAGCTGAGATGCTATAATTTAGCATTAATTTAGTGTATAGTGTACTGGCTAACATTGAGTCATGATGGCACAAACGTGTACGGTGTCGTACCTTGTACAGGCTGTAAAGCCCACTGAGACAAATGTATAATTTGTGATATTGGGCTATATAAATAAACTTGATTTGATTTGATTCGTAGACCCATACACGACTACTATAACATTACTGAAGCACCAGCTCGTAAGATTTGCCAATGTAATGAATATGAGGAGGCAAGATTTTTTTTAAATTGGACCCTAATCCACTTTAAATCCTCATCATCTCTGTTTTGAGTATAATCTCAAAAGTCAAAGTGATCCTTGTTAAGCCCTCATGCTCTTAAGAGAATAAATGGCATGGCTGGGTTGTACCCAAGTTTGCATTACAGAGCTAATCACAGTTTAGGTATTAATTCCAGTCACTAAATTTGTCCTTTGTAAATATTTTTGTCACATTGCTAAAAGAAATTGTTTTTTTTTAATTTTTTTTTTTTTTTAAACTAATTGCAGATCCTTTTTTATTTGTTTTTGGTAGTGTGTGTTTTTAAAAATAAAAGCCCTTTCCTTGCATTGAGACATGTGAGGCCTCACTGCGTGGGTTCGTCTCTGCAAGGACCACTTTGACATTACAAAAAGGTATTTGACCTACTATTCATGTTAGAGTATTAATAGGTGCAGCTTTAAAATGATGTAACCTGGTGCTCCCTTGGGTGCAAATACTGTACCGGCGTAATGCTCCCATGCTGCTGGTTACCTTAACAGCAAGATGGGACCAAATGTGTCAACAACAAGACTGAAACATCACAGCAGACATCTATAGCCTGTCCTCCGGTGCTGATGGCTTTTTGTTTTTGCCAGGTCAGACATCCACGACATGTGTTTCAGTGTGCATTATATCAGAACAACGTTTATAAAGCCCTTTTCTCAACAAAGCAAAAGTACAAGCTATACAGCTGTACAACCACTTTCACGATCAAAGCAAACGATAAGACCCAATAAGACTTAGCTTCTGTTTCTGTTTGGCTATTAATGATCATATTGAACAAGCGCGATAGTAAATCTGCCACAATCTCTTTGTTAACAATTGTTGTGCTGAGTACAATATTGAATAGTTTACACTAGAACATGACAAAATAAAGTACACTTATAACAGACAATGCAAATCTCTGGATGGATTGAATGTGTTTTTTATGGTTACTTTTGTTTCACAACGCAACACACAACAGGATGAAGGAGCCTCTCAAAGCGTGAAATTAAATAACACAATTGTAGACTGTAGTGTTCTGGCTGAGCACAAAGCTGAGGAAAGAATAAATGTCCTGTTGATATTACTAAACTTGAACCACTAGATAGAGAAAATATCAACAAACACAGAGGCTGAAACTAATGCCATTTGAACACCTGTTACTTTCACCGTGTAGCTCGGTTGAGTCTAATAGTACAATTCATTCTTTCATTTTGACTTGAGCCAAACTAATTGTCTCATCCAATTTCTGAGATCTGGGAACACGGCGGCATCGCTACTACCTGATGGGGAAGTGAGACAATCAAACATCTTAGCCAGACTACAGTATGTAAAGCACTTCATGTGGAGGTAAAACCATAAGTGAGCACCCACATGCACACACACACACACACACACTTTGTTGTTAAAAGCACTGATGTACTATCCTGCAAGAGAGAGAAGCCACAAGGATTAGTGGGGAAAGTAAATCTGTGTGGAGCTTTCTCATATACTGGAACTTTGGTGAACTTTGACATGCGGATTTGACCGTTGACCAATTGTCTTGACAGCGCTGACCTCAGGGGGAACCGACAACCAGAGAGTCCGAAATTGAAGAAGCAACATTACAAGCTTCCCCCTGCTCTGCTGCGGTATGGACTTCTCTACAAAAGATTTGCAGCGCGGTTTGCAGTTAGCCGTGAGACTGGAGTAGGTGGTTGAAATATTCTCCCTTGAGCTGGATTAATTTATTATCCTGGTAACTATCAAGAGTTCTAGCAATCAGTGCGTCGCCCAGCTTCCAGCACCACCTATTTAGTGAGAACAAATGGCAGGGAAAATAATAAAGTGCCTAAAAAAAATGAAAACCAAGGATTACAAATGACTCCTACACCTGGATAATTATGTTAAGGTCCCAGACGTGGACGTTTAATGCTCTCCTGTGCAATCTACCCTGTCAAGTTTACACCCAGTTAAATTTCTAACCCATCAGACAGGCTAGTCTCAATAAAAAACATTAAACCATTTGGATAAATATCCATACAACATCTGAGACATTTCAAATATAAATAGGGACAAATTGTTCCACAGGTGAACGGGGTGTTCAGGGGACTCTTGGAATTCAGAGGGCCCAACATGCCCCGTTAATAATTCAGACATACCCCCACCTCTCTGTACCGCCAGACCAGCACTTGACCTTGCCTCTGGTTGCATTGCCTCCTCCGGCTCAAAGGACACAAGGTTAAGAAGAGATATCTGATGGGGGGGGGGGTGCAAGGACCGAGAATTGATCAATACTTCTTGAGGGGTCAGTGAGGTCAGTTGGATGAAGTCCAGCAAGGAGTGAGCAAACCACCGCTTCCACCATGTAAGAATATCCTGTTAGTGAGAAGAAAGAAAACAAATCTGACAAACGGGGTCGGAGGGTGAAGGAAAAGAAGATCTGTAGGCAGAAACCTTGAGTGACATTGCTTTAGGCTAGTGAAGGTAGGGACTGGGAATCAACACTGAATAAAAAAAAAAAAAAAAAAAAAGCATCAGCAAGAAATAATATTTTATAAATAAATCTGAGATCATTTAAGGTTATGGCTAGAAAGGCCTTAAGCCAAAAAAAAGGAGAAAAAGGCAGCGTGAACTCTGGTCAGCAAGGAGAACTTCTTCAATAACTTTAGGATCTTAGAACAGCCAATGTGTTTATTTATTTACTTTAAAAAGGGACCGTGTACAGTTGAAAACATAACTGTCACCATTTGATGCATTATACCAGGTTATAGCTTTAAGCTAATTCACATGTGTAGTCCCTTGGCAATGTTGCACTGCAGCGCCTTCACCCTAAACCTCAACCAACATCCAGGCGGAACATATCCTATGATTTCACAAAAGCAATTCTCATACATGTCCGGCCAAAGATATTCTTGCAGAAGTACAATGCACTTTGCAGCAGATCGGCAAAGCAGAGGAGCTCTGTGTATCAAACTGGCTCCCTATGCTATGGTTAACAAGTCATAAAGATTTATTAGTGAGTAGGTTCAGGAAAGAGCTGTTATTGGATGCTAGGGAATAGCAAATGCAAGTAGACATAGGCCAGTAATTTATAGTCCCAGCAGAGTTAGTCTTCACGGCTGAAGACATAAAATTATATTATGATCTGACAGTCAGAGGCATCATGGGCATAATTTAAAATAACCTGCTCTAAACCATATTTTCATGGCCGCAACAAGGGATTTGGTTAGTATCAGTTTCATCACATCCTGTGTATTTATGAGTCCTCATTTTAGTTATTGACTTCAAATCATCCCAGAAGAGTTTATTGTCACTGGTGTGTCCTGGGATCTTTTATTTTTCTCTTTTACATGTTCAAAAAGAGCCCTGGGTAGCAGGCCAAGCCCATAGACTACAGAGGAACAATTCACTGACTGAGGCTGACAAACAGATGTGTCACCCTGTGATTGGTTCTGTTGCTTTTGCAGTCACCCAGGAAGCTTTTAAGCGGGGAGTAAAATTTTAATACAAACGCTCTCAATCACACTAGAGGGAGCGTCAATCCGAAAGCTACTGCTTGCGTCTATGACCATGACGGTTCAGTGCACTCAGTTCTGCTTGATGATTCAGTGTTGAAGATGTAATAATTCATGTGTTGGCCACCGCGACACAGGAATTCATTTTAGCGTTAGCTTAAAAGTGATTCGGCTCTTTTGTTTCTGTTGTTCGCCTGTGAGTAGTTGTAAACCAAAGTGTATGCAGAGAGACAGATTGACTTGTCCTCTTAAGGGTCCTGTGTACTCTGTCAGTACAGCCGTGTCCATCTCTGAAAGGTTCTGAAACCACAGCCACTTTGCACTGTGATGGTCGTCTGTGCGGAGGTGAGAAAGGAGCCAAGCACGTGGGTATGGGCGTGTCAGTGGCTCTGGGTGTGGACATAAGATGAGATAAGATAGAACTTTATTTATCCCGAGAAGAATTGTTGTACAACAGTTGCAAAAAAATACAAAAATGTACAAAAATGTACAAAAATGTACAAAAATTTACAAAGATTTACAAAGATTTAAAAAAATGTACAAAAAGTTACAATAAAATAAAATAACAAAAAAAATTACAAAAAATTACAAAAAATTGCAAAAATTTACAAAAAAATTTAATAAAATTACAAAAATATACAAAAATGCACAAAGATTTACAAAAAATTACAAAAAATTAAAAATATATACAAAAATGTACAAATAGCGCAAAATGTTTTATACAATATATATATATGTAGAAACATTAAAAAATAAGATGAGCTGACATGGGGTAAGGTGCAATATTTGGCAAAATAACAACATAAGAAAATAAGAAATACCAAAACAAACTAAGTATGAAGAGGGGGGTAAGCTACATATGAACCTCAATGTAAAGAATGAAGATGATGAAGATTATGAAGAGAGGAGAGAGAGAGAGAGAGAGGACCTCAGGTCCCTGTGTCTGAGGTATAGGCATGTGACATGTGCTCAAACATGACCAAAACATATGCACAAGGTAAACTTGTTATATCGATGGGTGTGCGTGCCTTTGTTCACACTCGCCATAGTGTGTGTAATATTTGGACAAAAACAATACAGATATCATTGGAAAGCTAAGAGGCTCCGCTTTCCAACAGCGTGTACAATGTGTGTGTCAGTGTCGTCGTGACTGAAAACGATTGAGCAAGTCACGTTTGGTCCCACAAAAGGACGAGGCATTTTTGACCACTTGTCCTTTTTCTTTAGCACAACCTGCAAGACAAACGTCCCACTGCGCTGCGCACAAGAAAACTCTTAATGGGACACCTTCGGGTCAAATGTCAACTGCTGTAATTTGTGTACTGAACACGGCACCTTGTTGTCCAGAACATACCATATACAGTATTAACATAAATCTTGGGATAGAAAGGGCACACTATGCAGACTTAACCTTGCTCACAGATTCACACTGGGGATACAACAAGGGTAAAAAAGAGAGGTGGGTATATCTGTGGTATATTACACAGGAAAGATTAATGAGGGGTCAAAGCCAAACAAGGGGCAGCTTAAAGTCCTTATGGAGGAATACATTGTCAGCTATATGTTCTGACGTTATGACCAGCTGGAATTTCCAAAAGTACACAGTGGAATAAGATGAGAAATGTGAGAGTTTGTGGGTATGACACGCAGTGAATGATATGACCCACACTCATGCCATAAATCAGATATGAGGTAGAGTATGTGTCTTTGCATACAGAGCCACAAGGACACTTTAAAGATAAAGTTTGAGAAACAAAATTCTTAAAACGCACTGTGCATATAAAGAAAATGCCGGTCCTTGGAAGGCACCTGAGAATGCAGACTTGTCATACAAGAATTTAATATGCTTGAGATGGGAAGTCACACTGAAACATATTCATGACAAATTTGATGGCTCCTGTAAAATGTATATAACATTTTCCTCTCAAAATGTAGCGTAATGGACATCATTGTCGCGGAGATGCGCCCGGCTGGTGTTTCTTTAGTTTGGCAGGCACCTGCAAGACGAGGATAATACATTTTCTACAGGATAAAAACATTTCCAGTAAAGAGTTGTGCTTACAATGTAAATTTATGCGTGCAGAAATATGAGGGTTTGGAACATACTGAGCCTACAAATAGCAGCCGAAAAGTGGATTATTCTGCAGGAGACATTTCTATGGACCTAACCCTGTACTATTTTGGCTCTATGTGATGCTAAAAAGTGAAGTGTAACTGACACTTTATTTATTTATTCTCAGCCAACGTACTGTGTTTGCTTGGACTATATGAAGACTGGAAATAGCAACGCAGGTTCCTCAGCGGGACAGTGCAGCCGGCACACAGTCAAACTGACAATTGCTTCCATTTCATTGATTTCAGCTTCATGTTTTGGTCAAGAAATGGTGATTAAAACTGCATATTAACTGAACATTTTGAAGGATGCAACTTTCCATCTGGCACTCTTTACTCTCATGTTGCACTATAATTTGGGCTTTTACCTTCCCCTTGCAGAAGAAACACTGTAAAGAAATACCAGAGAGTAGATTACAATATAGGTAAAGTGTTTTTTATTTCATTAATCAGTATTCCCCTGTGACTCTCAAGATACCCCCCAAAAGTGGTAACACATCATTATTGGACAGAATCTGTGCAGGTTTGGCAGAATTGTAAAATAGGAGAAATTGCATTGTTGAGTCAAACCCCAACACATTGCATACAGAAATTCTGAGATTTCATATTCACAAAATCACAACATGAATGAGTCAAAGAGGAGTACACTGAACGCTTAAAAACCCCACGTGCCTGAATACATCATCTTGTGTCAAATAGGAAAGCACGGCGGCTTAGCAGGTTGTTAACAAAGCCATGTTACAAGATTGACCATAGCGCTCATTATGAATGTGTGGCCGCGCCAATGTATTTGCTGTGTTATCTGATGTCAGAGTAATTTTAGGGCCACTCTGTCACTGTCACGGTTACCAGCAGCAGTTATTGTGTTGCGGAAGCAGCTGAACTCTTTACTGACAGCTATCTCGGGGTGTCTGTAAGCCCCAATCTCGATAATTCTCACCAGCCGGTGCCACACCGTCAATGCGGGCGAAGGCGGTGCCGCTGCTTTTACGATCACATTACGGGGGAAAGAAAAAAAAAAAAACATATTGGTTTCTGAGGTTTTCACAGGCTGCAATTGATCACAGCAGACAAGTAACGGTTGAGAAAAAGAAATGTCTCGATAGAAAAATACTTTATCAGAAGTGAAAGTCCAAATTTGACAAATTCCAATTCACTTTTGATAAAAACGACCGCATGTCACCGTCTCCGTCAGGCAGCTGTTTAAAGAAAATCTGAAGATGGCTCCAATGAGTCAAATAAACAAAATAAATAAATCACCCACCTGCGTGAAGCTTCCAGGTTTGCATCCGTTCGTGTTTCTCTCCAGGGCCCTGCCTGCTCTGGGGAAAGCTCAAAAAACATATTAAACCTTGCGGTATTTTGAGCTCTCAATGCAACAGTTCATCTCACGAAGCAAAGAAGGCTTGTTGTTTTATTTTTTTTTTTTAAATCAGCTATATATGGTTCATGGCCGAGTTTTTAAATTCATTGCATGTTTCAATGCAGTGTGAGTGCTGAAATGATGTGTTTCCATTACTTTGTGACTTAGTCTTGTGGAGAGTCTTGTCTTTTGGGTGTGTATTGGACAGCGAAGCAAACTGAAAGCACGTCGAGCACTACAAGGAAGTAATTATTACATTTTGAACACAATCAGTGGTTAAAAATTATGAGGCAGGTTGAATTAAGGAGGGATATGTTTCAAAGAAGAAACTAAATTATCTCTCTATGGCTCCTGTTGTGGAGCAACATTTCCCATGCACGTATTGTATAATTAATTTGGAATAACATTTTAATTCCCCACAATCTCAGTCATGAGGGATACTGACAGGAATGCGGGGAAACAAAGAAGAGAAACAAAAGAAAACATGGAATCCCACTTATTAATAGACATCGGCAAGAGGTGGGCAGTGAGCATGCCTTTTCAAATACAGTCAGACACTCAAACTGGATACCAAAAGAAAGACAAAATGAGAGAGTGTCAGTTTGAGTTTAAACACCAGCGCAGCAACACCCTCATGGTGCCGACTACCTGCTCCACATCCAGGGTTGTGCACAGTCAGTCATTTTAATTAGCCATCCTTGGCATGGCTGCGATGCATCACGTTTGAACAGAAGAGACTGCTTGGAGGGGCTAGTTGTTAGCGATAACAGCAGCCATGGTGGGGCTTGTAGTCTGTGAGCTTTTCAGGCAGATAGAAAGTGAGTCACGGCTGGTAAAGTGAACATAATTAACCTCAAGGGAGCAGGACGGGAGGCAAGGGGCCTCAGCCCCTGATCTCAGGCCTGGCAGCTTGCAGGGTGAGGAGTGTGTGTGTGTGTGTGTGTGTGTGTGTGTGTGTGTGTGTGTGTGTGATTCCTCTGATTAAATTACCTTTTATTGTGTAAAACATTTTCATTTGTGCCGTGTGAATATTGGGATGAAAGGAGAGCAGGAATACAGTGATATCCAATCATTCCTGTGAGAAGTAGCCAGACAGGCAGACACTCACAAATAAACCGGCAGGTAACTTCAAAGCGAGATGAAAAAGCTGACAGAGGTTGATGTCAACCGAAAGATGCATTTACTGGAACACGTGACTTCTGGAAAGTTCAAGGACAGGTAATCTTTACTTCTTTATTCTGTACAAGCAGAGCTGTCTTCACTGACAGCGGTGTGACGTAGGCTAATTGTGATTGACCCCAGTTGAAATATTTTTCTCGGGCCCTCACGCACACACACGCACGTGCGCGTGCAGACACACCGAACCACCACAGACACACGCAAAGCAGACAAGTTCTACGTCACAACGGAGAGGCTCACCATGCAACTCCCATCCTGCAGACCAGCCTCCGATCAGCACCACGGACAGCAGCCGAAGCTTCATATTGATCAGCGCTAACTCGACAGCTAACTAACAGATAACTAATATGTGCACATTTTCCAACACATGAGAGGTAACAATGACATTGCTATAGGTTTAACTGCCTGATGCCTGATCCATAACAAAGAGAAACCTGTTCTCACACGTTAGAAGTTCAGCCATTAACGGCTTCCGACATGGGCCCCTGGCAGCTTCTGGGCAGCTGCACCGGTTGCACTTTTGATATTTACGGCCTTCTTCACTGGCATTGATGCCTTTTAGAAAAAAAACAAAAACGTTTCTGCCCTACTTGTACTTTACTTGAGTTTTCCCATTTTTATGTCACTTTATACTTCTACTCCACTGCTCCCAGAGGGACACTACTATTTACTCCACTATGTTTATCTGATAGCTATAGTTTCCCATTTTCAGATTAATATCCCAACCCGCGCTGATTCTAATCTTTTTATTTGGCTCTGTTCGGCTTAAAGATCCGTGGCTCTGAGAAGCCCGATGTACAGTACAGCACCAGAGAGACTCTACACTTCAATGTCAAACCCAACAGAGTCTGCTCTGTTCATGGTTTGTTTTTGAATGCAAGAAGATGACTCCAGCCATATTGCTCACTGAAATTGAATATACAGCTACACTATACTATTCTTTTTGGAGACTCAAAGTTTTGATCACATTCACAATCCAGCCTCTGCTCTATGAACAAGATAGTTGCCCTTTTGAGATTTTGCAACTGACCCAATGCACTTGAGTCGACGCTGCAGTTGCTCGAACTCAACAGTTTGACAAGAATAGTGTACACAACGAGCAACAGCTATACTTTCACTTCCTGTAGATTCATTCTTTCCCACCGCAGGCGCACCTGGAGCTTTACGTCACATTTCTTTTTTTTTTTTTTTTACAAATGTAGTCGATTCTTCATCGTGAACTTGTGTTTCTCTGTGTCGCAAAAATGAACGTCAGCGATCATAATTCCTCCTTTACTCCATCACGCTTCCTGCATCCTGCACCCTAAAAACAGCTGCGACTGTTTGACCCGTTTCTCATTTGTCGGAGATTAGCATTAAATTCCCTCATAGCGACACACAGTGGCACATTCAGAGCATGTGCGTTGTATGTTTTTTTCCCCCCTAATTTCTAAATAAATGACACTCGTTAATCTTGCCTCCTCCTTGTTAGGACCTTATGTCCAACCCTCAGACTTGTTGATATGAATAAACAGTGAGGTGCTGCTGGAACACAGTCAAGTCCATGGACACCATCCAACAAAGTGTAGAGGGCGGCCGACAAATTCAACATGACTAAGTCTATTCTCCCAACACATCTGCATTGATTCCGTTCTCTTATAAACCTCCATCTGTCACATCACATTTCCTCTCCCACAGGATGAGCGCTCCGTGCATCTCAGTCTGGGTTTCAAACAGCGGGATTTTCAGACACTACCAGTGCGGCTGGTGGGCGCCACGCTTCCTATCGTGAAGCCATGCTGTGAGAATCATGAATGGAACAAACTGAATAGGAAGCAGTTCAACTCAGTTAGGCTTTAATTACAGCGCCGTGTCATAGTGAACGGTTGTGTCATGTCAGTGTGGAGCCGCTCTGGCAGCGAGCATGACTCAACAGCCTTTCACCTCAAAGAGTTTCAACAAATTGAAGAAGATCCACAGGGTCGCAGAGGGATGCGTGCCGCCGGGCCTCGGTACGTCCTCTGCTGCCTTGGTTTACGAGAACTCGTGCACAAGTGATGCTCAGTACCCCACAAAAGCGTTGGTTGAAAGACGTTCATTAAAGTGTCTTCAAAGCAAAATCTAAGACATTTATTATAATTTCAGTTATTTTTGAAATAGAAAGTTGCTCTCGCTCGCTCGCTCTGCTTTTATTGTCGTTCATCCAACATTCAAGAATCTTTACAGGGTTTTGATGATCAAATGTGACACTCGGATTTATTTTGGAGGCAAAATAATGACAGGAAATAGAAGGATAGAATAGACAGGACATGTTGAGCCACTTTCAACACTGACAGGTGAGCAGATTTGCAAGGAAAAGAAAATGAAAATTTTTACATAAATTTCCTTCTACCTAATATCTGGGCTTTGACCCTAAATATGTATTTAACACATTTTTCTCAGCTTTGCTTTATTTTCTTTCAATGGTAAATGTGTAAACTACTATCCTGTAAACTTTATTTTTTTCTCTTCTGCCCTGCCCAAGGCATTTAGGTGCCCAGAGCTAAACACAGAGACAGTAGTTTGTCTTGAAAAGTTTTGAAGTTTTAAAACAGACAAATTGATATGTGACTACGAATCAGAAAACGGTGGGTGTGGTAGAAGGAGTTTTAGTCTCTAGTTTCTTCTGTCATTCCTGCCTCTCCTGCTTCCTCCATCATGGTATAGTAGTCACATTTAGATTATATTTATAGCATTTAATGTACAAATAATATAGAATGAGTCATTCTCATGAGTGATGTATGACTTTCCAGCCTGAAGAACAAAGGACTTGTCTTTCAAAGTCAGTATATGACTTTATTACAGTAGATTTGACATTTGTCAGACACATTTGATGAGAAGAGTGTCACTCAGAGCGCCAACTGTTACAGTAAATACGAGACATTATGTTTATTTCTTGGGAATTAAGTGCCATCAAGTGTTTGACATGCATTCATGTCCCTTAAATGCATGTTACTAACTCACCATCCGGGGCATCATCCCCGGAGTTTCTGTGTCTCTCATCTGGCAGGTTGCCACTATTAAAGATTACTTCTGGACCGCGAATCGTGGCTGCACCTGCTGCCCTGGTCCTGCCTGACACCAGGAGCCTTGACATCTCCCTGGATCCATCTTTTTTATATACCATCGTATCATGTTTTCTGCAGCATAGATTGTCCATGCTGTATTTTTAACTATGTTATTTGTTCTGTACACACGTCACCTATTGCACGGTGGATAGAAACAAAAAAAAAAAAAAAAAGATTCTTTTCTGCACTAAGCTGTGTTGGGAGATGAAAGAGCCAACACATTGTCGGGGTTCTCAGTCACTGAGTGTTCAGGCATCAGCGAGTCATTGAGGCAATGGACTTGTGCAGTTGGTGGAAAGAGACTCGGGCATGTGGCTCTGAAAACTGCAACCGCCTCCTGTCACGAGGTCGTCGGTGCTCATGTCAGCTTGACATCACAGCCAGTCAAGTCACTGTTTGTTAAGATGAACAAACTTCTTTTTTTTTATCTCAGCTCCAAGGAAGACGCTGTGGGTCCTCTGCTCTCTCGCTCTCATGGCAGAGCGACACTCATTTGGACGATTACATTAGTGCCTTCTCTCGTTGGCAGACTCCATTGCTTCCATGATAGCAAACTCGGCTGAGCTCATTAATAGTCATGCTTAGTATTTTCTGGTTGTATGGAATACTTCTGTCATAAAGGCCCTGAAACCTAAGTCCAGGTGAAGTGCATAATGGATGTCTTGCATGTAATTGAGAACATAATTGTTCTAAACGGCCTCTTTTCCATTAGCGTATTCGTCTCTTCACTGCTTCACATTTTGCATAATCCTGATGATGCAACATTTATCTACCACAAACATAATTAACTCGTTAACTGGAAAATGTTGTCCTCGGGATCAAGAACACACACCACCCACCCCTTCTCAGTATTTTTTCCAAAGACTAACTCTCACACAGCTGACGTTCCTGCTTAATTCTAGCAGTCAGTTCAACACATACACTATACTGCAGCGCCCCCTAGTGTGACATCAAGGCTACTGCGATGCCTGCACCTGAATGTGGGATGACAAGGGGAAATGGAAGTCGTGACACAGCACTCTTTGAATTGCACAATTATGCTTCTACGTTTTGTTTTGTATCTATGTTTGTGGTCTGAATTCACTCTTAACATTTTTTCCTTTTTCCTTCTGTCGTCCTGTGTCGCTGTTTTTTTTTATTTGTTTCCTAATAGATGCCACAATCATCAAATGTAGGTCAATGAGCGTATTCTTGAAAAGTTAACTATAAAAGATTAGTGTTGACAAACTTTCAACCATACACACAAACTTTGGATTCCCATGCTTGTGTGTTGAAACTTGAGGTGTAGACGTTTTACAAAACGGCGTAATGAAGTGCTCAGAATAATGGAATTGGGCGAACAATATAATGTGCATCATATGTGCAATATTATCAATGGGTATGTAACTCAATGTGTGTCTTCTCAGATAACAATGGTCCACACTGCACAACTATAACTCCAGGGCCAGTGGCTCTCAGGGTAACACATTTTGAGTGACATTTGCAATGATATTGTTATTTTATCTGTGGGATTTTTTTCTTAAATTGTGGTGACTTGCTTTTTTTGGATTTAGGAATATTTGAGCTTTTTTACATTGAATGTCTTGTGCTTCGTTTATGTTTTCTTTGTCTTCTAACACCTTGGGACCATGTTGGAAATAAGTGTTTTCACTTTAACATGTTATCCTTTGGATACTTTTCCTTTTTTAGGGCCTCGCTATCTATTCAGTCATCCCACCAAGTAGGCTTCAAAGAGTCAAACCTGATCCACTCTGCACTCAGCTGACAGGATGAAAACAGGCAGCTGCTTATCCTGCACCACCACCTAGAGGAAGTCTTGCAAAACAGCAGGCAGTCATTTAGGGATAACACACACACACACACATGCATTTAGTGTGTGCCTCCAGCATTATCATAGTTTCAATGATTAAAAAGTCATTAATAACGGAAGAAAACTAATGGGAATAGGCAACAAACACCAGAGCGTTCAAAGCGGTTGTGGTTATGATGGTTTCGCGCAGGAACACGATGGAGATAAGTCTGGAAACATTGTTTTACTTTGTGACTTTCTATTCCCCTTCTTCTGCTTCATCCTGTCTCCTTTTATATTTCATTTGCACACATCCGCTTCCTTCTGTCTTCCATTTGCAGAATAGAAAATTGGTCATCTAAAAGTCAGGTCCAAAAAAATGATTCCTGTCTGAGTGTCAATTTGCACTTAATGCTTTTATTGCCTGCAGATATTTATGCTTCATGGTGGTGAACATGATATTTGATCAGGGACGTTTCAGCAGAGTATGGACTCAGTGGGAAACCATTTCCTTGGCATTACTGTGTACAGCCTCTATTCCTGCTCTTTAAATGTTCCCTGAATGGAAAAAAAAAAGGAAATACAATTTAAAATGAAAATAGGGTCATTTAACAAAACCATCCCTTAAAACTGCCAGAGGTAATTGTATGCTGCTTAATTTATCCTCTTGCAAATTACCAGTCTGTTAGTGACCAAATCAATAATAGTCTTTTAATAGAAGTTACCTTATGTTTAGTGTCCTTTTATATTTCATAACTTTGAATCAAATGTATGTCTGTGTCCCAAAAACAAACACTTCCGTCCTTTATTTTTTCCCAAAGTCACTGCCTATGCCCCCCCCCCGCGCCCACAATCCCCCATTTTGGAGCAGTGTCCAAGAGCTCTCAGTCTGTAGAGTTTCAGCCAAGTAAAACCCAGCTTGACGTCAATTCAAAAGCTATTAAAGAAAAAAATGTGATAGGTTTTCAAAATAATCCTAAAAGACTGCTGTCACACTAACAATAATTTGCCAGTTTATTTGAATAGAAGATTCATTTCCTGTCACAAATCCGTCCCTCCTCCTTTGTCTCGAGTTCAATCCGATTAAACGTTGACCTCCAGTGTCCGAACGATTTGAGAGAAAGGATGAGACTGAGCTCTCTTTCAGGAAATATTGATTGTTGTCATTTCTTGTTTGTGTAACTGCCTGTCAGAAAAAGATTGCTGCAGAAGTTCAGTCCAGAACAGGGATTGGGGATTCTTGAGGATATGCATTTCTTTACAGAATGCAAACAGAATAACAGACGAGGGTTGGCGTTCACATTGCTTCACATTCTGACATGTCTCGATAATTAAACTACAATTAACTGCAGACGGTGGCTTTGAGCATCTGTTTATGGAGATTTCATCATAGAAGGGTATTTAGGGAAAGGGAAAAAAGTTAATGAATTTACAAGAGAGGAGAAACAAAGGACAAAAGTAAACAATGAATTATAAAAAAAAAAAAAAAAAAAAAGAAGATAAAATCAAGACAGCAGGCCGCAACACAAGCAGCAGATTTTCCGTAAGCAGCCCCTCTCCCACAGCGGCCCCCTGTCATCCCCCCAGGATCACGCTGCGCCATAAGTGCAAATCTCCAACAACAGAATTGCCAATTAAAATGCAAGAACACTAATTATGCATATTGCAGAACAATCAGTGGCAGAAAAGGGGATTTTATGTCGTGATTGTTCTTCTAACTGCCAGTATTGCTGCAGGTGAGGTAAACTGAGAGGGGAAATTAAATACTGTTGGCTAGGTAACACAAGGTATCAGGGTTTTATCATTTTATTACAGGTCATTTAGCAGATGCTCTTATCCAGAGCGACTTACAGTGAACTAACTACAGGGACAGTCCCCTGGAGCAACTCTGGGTTAAGAGCCTTGCTGAGGAGCTCAATGCTGGCAGAACTGGTATCGAACTCACAACCTTCCTGTGTTTATTTCAACAGACTAATGCCAGTTTACCCCATTGTTTCAGATTGACCTTCCCGACCTCCCCCCCTCCTCTTGTTTGCCCTTTTATCTCACACTGTAACCGACTGGAGTGAGATGCAAGCTTCACTGTTGCATCACGACCATCATGGTGCTCAGAGATGTCGGCTCAGGTGAAGAAGTTGGGGTTGAGTGGCCAGATGCAGTGCGGTTACTGCAACTTCCATGGTTCCAGTAAACAAGTCGTGAGCTAAGAAGCTGCTAAGCCTGAATGATTTGTATTTCGTTGGTGCAGATTATTGTTGGCGACAGCCTCTTAATCAAAGTGTCAACAGGAGCCATGTTGACAACTTTCTTCCTGTAAATGCTGTAAAATTGTCTTGTATTGAAAGCAAAAAGATGAGCTGGAAGAATATGTATTTAAAGAAGACAGCTGTAGTCCTTTAGAATGTATTTACACTGTTACAGGGAAGGGTTTTTGCCATTTTTTCAGCATTTGTTCCCTATTGTGACATCAGACGTCACTATTCTCCACTATTTCAGTCTTTGTCAGCACTAGTTGCACATTTAGTTGCACTAGTTAAAGAAACATATTTACTAGTTACTCTTTTTTAGCAACTAGTGGCACTTTTGTCTCACTTTTGTGACACCAAAGCTCCAACTAGTGGCCCACTGGAGCGAACCGGTGCCACTGGAAGTCTGACGAGTTAACTGATGAGCCGCAAAGGATCTGACGTGTTAATGAGTCCAATGTTTAAACGTTTTTTTTCTATCCATTTCAGAAGGTGCACACCATGAAAAACGTTCATCTGTGGACCGAGTTGACCCATATTGAATGTGCAAGATAATATTCAAGTGAGGAGAAAAGCAGAACTTATCTAAATGAAATTCATGAAACTGTCAAGTTATGGCACATTCGTCACTCAGGAGTCAAAGAGGAGCAGCCAATGGTAATCACTTCAAACCTAATGACATCACACAGGACGGACGGATTCATTAGTCCACGTCTGATACTGTTCTCATCTCGTTAATTAAATCCAAGTAGATGACATTGAGAGTTGATAGTTTTATGTTTTGGAATTCACGTATGTCATGCAATTGATTTTTACATTTTTGCTTTATGGTGAGAGCAAAATTGTACCTCGACGATTCTAGTCGACATCTCTATTTTCTCTCAACTCTCCCTGTTGTCTACCTCAACTTTGTGTCTTGCCGGGATCATGCAAACAGAGTCCAGTGGTGTTATGACAAAAGAAAATCTAAAAAAATAATAATAATAAAATAATATATATAAAAATATATATACATACATTTAAAAAAAAAAATTAAAAATTAAATTAAATTAAATTAAATAAAAAAATTAAAAAAATAAAAATAAAAAATATAAAAAAATATATATACATACATTTAAAAAAAATAAATAAATTAAATTAAAAAATAAAAAAAATAAAAAAAATAAAAAAAATAAAAATAATAAAAATAATAAAAATAAAAATATAAACAGTTGAACAAAATGAAGAATAAACTAGTTGTGTGTGACTGCAGCACGCAGATGTGAAAATAACAACAATGCCGATTCATTCTTAATAATTTTGTCGTGAGAAATGGCCGTTCGGATGCATCTGTGGAACCAGCATTCGAGGCTCAAATCCTGCTCTGCTCACATCAAAACATGTCTGCCGCAGAAGTTATGTCATAACCGACCACATACTGGTAGTCCGTTTGAGGCCTGCTAACTCAAGGTAGCAAAGTGGTTTGACCTCAGCTGTGGTCATTTCCCTCATTATCTGGAGATATCAAATAATGCTCGTTTGACTTCAAAGGAAATTTCTTCTTTTTTCCTTTGGCCTCATTTGACTCCGTTAGAAAAAAGCCATTTCTAGTTGAGAGTTGTGTACACAGTGTCCACCGAAGAAATATAATATAATGCTAATTTATAGTCACGATAGATGGAACCCAGGATGCCTGGATTCTTCAATACTTCTTGTTTCTGTTTTTCACACCATGCTTTCTTTCTCAGTCTTGAGAGAAAGACGTGCCACAGACAAAAAGAATATAGCAAGAGAGCCGAGTGGAAAATAAACATGTTACTGCTTTGACATAAATACATGTGTAGACTCGCTCGTAGCCAGTAAAGACACTGCAAAAAAAGTATCAATATTAAGCATCAAAATGAGGAAATATCAATCGTTTTCTCCTAAACTGTTAAGACATGTAAAGGCACTTCCATTTGACTTCAGCTTCATCTCATATCTCATCAGGTCGGCCTCTTTTCTTCCAGTACGGGCGGAGGTGTGGGCCAGCTCCCAGTGCTACCCAACGCCATAATGAACCGTGGTGGTGATAAGGGTTTGAAGGAAGAGATTATTTTTTTAATGAATTGCTCCCCAAATGATAATAGTTTCCTGAGGACTGTCATTAAATATTTTAATGATGACTTTGACCATAGCCATCCACAGGGCACTGCGGAACAGTCCCTGGGGAGCGATATGGAGTCAATATGGCTTCATTTGAGAAATGTCCTTTAAAAATGTGATGATGTAGCCAAAAGTTGTGAATCGTAGTCCCGTGATCGCACATAAATGTCAAAAAATGAATTCAGAAAAAAAAAAAAAAAAGTGATAAAATTTCCACATTTTGTCAATATCAACTTGGGTCTTATTTTCATAACTTTGTTCATTATTTTTTTATTCGTTGAGTTGTGGGAACACAACGACCTAATAAAGTCAGACAGCAGCAGAAACACAAGCCTTTAGTCAGATCACGTCAGTCCCAGTTTTAAAGGGGAACGTGACGTGCAGGCAAACATGTCACATGCAAGGTGACAGCGAGGAAAACCAGAGAGCGAAATCTATAACTTTCCGACCGAGAGGGCACAAGTTAACCACTTAAGATACAGTAACATGGAGACAGAAACAAATACCTTAACCTTCTCTCTGGGCCGCCATCAACTCCTGAAGAGAAAGTAAACACAGCCATGGAAACCTATAAATGCACTGTGGAGATTGACACCAGGGAACTGAATAGCATTATCTTTTCTTGTAAATAACCTGGACGCCCTTGTCAGCCTGACTCAGATCAGCACCTTGGGGGACGTCTCACAATGTGTTTGCATCTTGGCGCGGTGCCTACATAATAGAGGGCACATCAGACCAGGGGACTGCCAGCCTTTCGGTGAAGTGGAACTAAAAGAGGTGGAGGCAGAAATGGAGTGAAGGAAAGGGGTTATTTTGAAGTGTGGGCAGAGTGAGTTACTGACTCACATTCAGCCTCCATGACAGCCTGTTGACAAGCTTCAGCTGCGGGGCCGAGATTCCCCTGCTGCTCTGGGGGAAGCTGCTGGGTGAGCATGGCTGGAATCAAACACTTTGAATTTCATCACTTCCCTCCCTGCCACAATGTGCAGCTTGTTTGATGCTTTTTCAATTCCTACATGTCAGGATCATATTGCAATTTTCTTTTTCTTAATCCGCACGCACCATGTTAAATCAGTATAGAACGAAATAATTTGACAAGGCCAATTAAGGATATCTCTTACCGCCTAGACCGAGAACAAATCTCCTCAGATCTAAGATATTTCAGCGTTTAATGTGATGTTTGAGTGTATATAATGTATGAAATTGGGATTTCTTTGTTGGATAACAGGAAGACTAGCTGACACCATGGCATCAGTTAATGTAGACCCTAATAAACTAAGTTAGTATTCAATACACAGTATGTGATTTCAAGATGCCAGATGAGATCCATTAATTTGAGTCCTGAAGTGGTCTCAGGTGGTCGACTTTGGCCCGTTAATTCATGTCTCCTTGCTCCTTTGTCATCTTGTGCACCACAAATTAATCGAATCAGTCATCATTAGCGATATTTCTTTCCCCTTGATTGCTTATCATGGGATAAGAAAAGACATCTCTCAACACGACCCTATGGGAAAGTCAAAAATGGGACATTTTTTTTATACATATTGAAACAAACAACTAATCAAAGTGACACAAAAAAAACGCCCTTAGGACACAGTCAAACATGTGCAAAAATAACATTCGCCTCCCATTCACTTCCATCCTATGTGAGAGAAGAGGTGAACAAACATTTCCTGTGCAGAAGCGTCTTCCCGTTCCCGACAACTTTGGCAGTCACTTGCCTTCTAATGAGGTAAGACGGTGCAGCTGCTGGGGTGGCAGCAGGCAGGGCGGATGACAGGATGAGCGACAGGTGTGCAGGGCAGAGCAACACACTGAGGACACCTGCTGGACGGGAAAAGTAGGGCTGGGTCAGAAGCCCAAATACACCAAAGGGTTGGCGTGGCTGTCGCAGAGCTGCAGAATGGACGGCAGCGTGCACACAGTGCATGCACGTGCACTTCTGTACATACTACAGTTGGGTGCCTCAGTACACGTATGAGTTACACGCATGTACACTCAATGAAAACCTCCCGACGCCCTCTGGGTGTCTTAATCTGGGTGTTTTAATATTCCTGCAAAGGTGAATTATACCCATTCAGATAGTGACGGATCTCTGTGATTCTAGGGCACGTGTGTCAAACTCAAGGCCCGCGGGCCAAATGCGTGAATTTTGATCCGGCCCTCATATCAATTCATGTTCCCCTATTAATTTTCGCCCGCCTAGTTTTAGCTAAAGAAGAAATATTGAACTTGGTTGAAAGAAAATATGTCGGGAGGCTGGAAATAGGTCGATCTATGTTGCTAACTAGCACGCCGACATTGATGCGTCACATTTAGGTGTGTGAAATGTTCTGCTTGCCTGCAGCGTTTATTTGTCATTTTTATTTGTCATGTGCAGAAGGTTACTTTTTATTTTATGAAATCTCCCACACACCCATTGACTTGTTATATTCAGGTTGTTGTGAGTTGGCTGTATGTTAGCTTACCTTAAACATTTTTCACCAGAATGCATTATCTTTGCTTGACTAAATGCTACGTAGGCTAAGCAACTTTTTTTGTTGACTTTTTTTGGGCTTTATGTGGGCCAAACTGTATGTTAGGAGACTATATGCAACAAGATAATCAACTCTTTCGATCAAATGAAAGCCTGTCAGTAAACGGTTTTTATTTTCAGTGTGGCCCTCAGTGAAACAGAGATGGACACGCATGTTCCAGGGTAGAACAATATCTCCCAGTGCTTGTTTTGTCACGAAGACTAAACTAGCGAGCACTTAAAAGTTTAAACAATATCAACCAGGTCAATAATGCTTCTCATGCATATTGAGTAGGCATTTAACTGTCGTATAAAGAGAAGCAAACATCCGACTTTGTCATACGAGATTTCCATCCCATTTAAGCTTCATCTTCTTCTTCTCCTTCTTAACAGCAGGGGGGGCATCTGTGAGACGTCTCTCACTGCAGCGTTCTGCTTAGTAAGCACACTATACTTGAATCGCTAAAGCTAGTGGCCCAAAGTTAATTCATGTACTACTGTAAGTAAGTGAGGTCTTTCCGGCCCACTGCTGTGCAGTTCTAGCATGTCACATTTAAGACTTTGATTTGTTCCTGTCTCTGTCCCAGGCTTGCCTTTTATTTAGCATGGCTCTCTTAATCCATCTTATTTTTTTTTTGCACGTATTAATCACCTCCAACCAAATCAGGCTGCCTAAAGGAAAGCTTTCCGCTCACCTCCTGTGGATTAGCCTCTTTTTCTCTGCGTCAATCAATGATACAGTTGTCTCCCGCTGCTCGACTCGCGGTTCTAACGCCCTCGTGTTTCTGATTTCCTCGTCGATACACCGCATCAGTGCCGTTGTGGTGACGCAAAAGTTCAAATTGTTGCATTTCACATTACCTTATTTATATGTGAAAAAGGGAAAGGATGTGTTCCGTTGTAGCACCTGCAGTATTGGTTCATGTGGACGTCACCAGGACATAGCAGATACCTGTGTGAAGGTTAGCAA
>CALSBV010011010.1:9959308-9979741 GCA_943590825.1 Bovichtus diacanthus | reverse complement strand
TGTATGCAGACCATAGAGAAACATACTAAATACTTTAAAAGACAGGTTTGGATTCTTTTTTTAAAGTCTGTCTTTAACCCTCGCTGTAAATTTCCCCGCTGTGGGATGAATAAAGGTTTTCTGATTCTGATCTGATTTCTGATGCAGCATGTTTAATTATTCTACCTCGCCATACTGGCTGTGAAGTCGTATCTCAAAGTCGATCACTCCGAGTTAGTCAAATCGAGTGGCCCCTCGCATACCGAGAGGAGTGTGGACCAGCAAAACATTTTTCAGGTACTGTTAGCTGCTAACACTTGGGGTGCTCCTCTCCACTCCAGCCCTTGACTTACTTTAATAGGTAGCTAGGTTTGTGGTGCCACTGACGTACTATTTTTTTTATTTTTAGAGAGCCTATGGACTCAACATTCATCGGGTAGATGCAAACACAACTTCAAATGAATGCTTAATGTTGCAGTGTGTCGGCTGTGTTAATAAACCTGCTTTTGTTGACACGTTTGTTACGTTAACTTCATTGGATGATGATACGTCAATGTTGTGTTTCGGCTTCTTCACAGGGAATTCCTCTGGAAATGCTGCTTGTGAACTCCCCACAAATAACTAAAATAACCAACCAAAATAAGAGTTAATACTCTCCCAAATGTAGTTATTTTAGGTAAAAAAAAAAAAAAATGGAAACAATTGAATTGATTTTCACCAAATGCATCTGCCTTTAGCATTTTTGCAAAATTGGTACCATGTGATTTTTTTTTTTTTTTTTTATAAAATAATATAGGTTAGACCAAAAAAAAAAAATGTGAACGCTGGTTTGGTGATTTCAAATAAACCCTATTTATTATTTATCATCTGAATAACTGATGCACTTATTATTATTATTATTATTATTATTATTTATCTAAATGACACTTTTAATTAGTCGTCAGTTTAGAATAATTGTCTTGCTCCATGTGTTTCTAAACCACAGTTAGCTAGTTTGTAAGCTCTGTAATCCGAATTAAAGCCTCTGGTGACCATCTGCTGTCTACACTGTTCGCTCCGCGCACTACTTTGTTACTGCAGTCACCTCAGCCCGCCCCCTCTGTGTGTGCGTGTGAGTGGGTATTGCCTACCGGGCGGAGTAATTCGTGTTAGTATCTATTGAGTGCGTGTGTGCGTGCGTGCGTGCGTGTGTGTGTGAGTGCGTGCTACGGCTGCTGCTTGTCACTCATTGTGCCGTGAACACGGGTAGCGACAAGGACCAAAATTCCGTCCGGTAGCAGTTGTTCTCCCTGGAAAGGCTGTTATTTGCCCCCCCCTCACCCATCAGTATAGAGACACCTCGCTTGTTTAAAGTGCGTCTGCTCTTCAAGGAGAATATCTGTGACACATTACAATGCTTCAAATAAGGGACCTCATCTGGGGATTGCTATTCATTGGCTGTGCAGGTAAGAAGCGGAGTTGTTTTATTATTCATATTAGGTTATTCCAAGGCTGTGAGTGTGTAGAATACAGGCCGAGCGGTATTGATTTCTGGAGCAGCATCCTCTGGTCCCGCTGGCGGCATCATGTCACTGAGCGGCGCGGGGTTGAGAGCTGGTGCTCTGCACAATTCCCCACCGTGGTACCAAAAGTTTCTCCTTAAGAAGTGAGAATGCGATCTGTCATTGGGTCCGAATAAAACGTGAAATACCGACCGCCTCTTTATGGTTTTGTGTGTTTTATTTCTTCTTCTCTCGGGGTGTTTCTATTCCTAGTTTCAGGAGCCGCTCGCCTCAGTGCATGTTTGAATATCTCCGCGCAATACGGAGGACTGTGCCATCCGAGATCCGTCTGCTTTACTACCCTGACTTCACACACAGTGTTGGTTTGCTTCATATTCAGAAAAAAAAAAAAAAAATCCGCACAAGTGCAGCGTGTTTTTTAATTTTTTTTTTTTAATGGTCTCGTGAGTTTATTTGTGCGGGGAAAGGTTAGTGGATGCTGGCTGAGATTAGGACTGGTGATGCAGCCAGATATTGCTTATACTCTCAATGGCTGCTTGAAATACACTGTTTTCCGCTTCAAATCTCAAATAAGATCAACTAAAAGGCAAAACGTCCTCATCCAGAAGTCCAGCTCGGCTCTCTCACTTCTGCTGGGTCAGCCGTGACGCACCGAGGATGCAGTGTGCCGTTCGCCCAGAGCGGGGATGCTTTGTTTCTGTCCACTAAACAAACCGCTTTAGGGACATTTTTATTTATATATTTATTTTTTTATCAAGATACAATTCGAATGTTATTTGTCACAATCTCGCACTTCAGCTCTATCGGATGGATCAGATGCGTTTGTTGTTCTCTGGCCATCATCGGATTTGGCACGAAAACAATATTCTGCGCAGATGTGTCAATGTGGGATTTTAGAGTTTAACATCAGTCTGATCTTGTAGGTTGACAGCGCTTGACCCTTTTTTTAAAAAAATTTTTTTTTTTATAATTTTATTTTTTTTTTTCATGTGACATAACCTCCATTTCTTTAGATGTTCTATCTTGCCAAACAGGAAGGTGACGTTTCCAATTTAATAGAGCGGTGCGTTTTTAGGCGCAACATTATGTTGACTTGAGGCCCAGGCTGCTTTCATCGTAGTTTTTTTTTCTTTTTCCCCTTTTTTTTTTTTTTCTTAATTTGGTTGGTTAGGAGGAAATTCGTCATCCATTGAGGACGAGTGAATAGTCATTCAATGTATACAATAGAATCCAATCCCAGAGCTCCCATGGTTATATGGAGCGGGAGGGGGACCCATTCCCCCCCAGACCCCCACCTCTCCCGCTTCTCACAGCCTCCTCCCTGCATCTGCCCCCTCTTTCTTTAGACTGCAACTGTGTGCTCCAAGTGGATTTTCAGGACCCCCAGGGGTCCTTGGAGAGAGGAAGAATAGTTTGATATAATAATACTTTCATTTATTAGACGTTGTCCCAATTAGAATACACAATGATTATTCTAACCGCAGGTTTCGATTTTTCCTCCATATTCTGCAGTTTTCTTTGTTCATTTCCTTTTTTTTTTTTTGCCTTCAGTTGAACTTTTGTCAGAAAAGAAGCCATGACCCACGATTGACTTGATGCTCATATTGATATTTGAGACTTTAAAAAACATGATAATGATATATCAACTGATATTCATTTGATTGAGGACGGAGGGGTCGACTTAGGGCACCTTTTTGTTATTAAGGAAGTGTGACAAAGATATGTAGACCTGCTGCGCTTGACAATTCAAAGTTTATTTTTAAACTTGTCAGTACCCTCTGGTGGACATGCTATTGAATATGTTTGTGAAAAGCAACATTTGGCCAATATAGTCAATAATAATCCATATATTTGTTAGGATCTAATGCAACTTGCAGATCTGTGACTTGATAATATAATATAGTAATGCAAACCTTTGCTGTACATGCTGCTGAACTGTATGCACCTCAGTACACATTCATTAAACGCTGCCTTTATTTAGTTTTCCAGAATATTTTTGAGGTATTTTTTCAAATGATCAGTTTGTTGCCTCCTTTCACACCCAAACAATGGGTCAACCCGTCGTGTTGGTTGTGTAGAGGGCAGTGTGCTACGAACACCACTCGGGATGTGTTCATTCCCCCCCCCCCTCCCCCATGTGATTCACGATCCTGCCGAAATATTCTGACGCCTCCGCAATTCATTGCACCTCATATGGGAGGGAAAGTGAAAGGAACCAAGAGGAAGATAATTAGACAACTGTGCCATGGCTCTGCTCCTTTTTGCAATAGAGGAAGAAATTCAAAGAAATTGATCACATTATTTGATAGGCCCGGGGTACATTAAAAGGCTAATGACATTATCACACGATTTGAAGGCTGAGCAATTTAATTACATTTATTGATTTCCAGTTCCCGTTCCAGTTCAGTGCTAATTAAATTTTCGAGTCCAGTCACAAATATTAGGATGGGGAGCAACACCACCTTCCAATAAATGATTGAATAATGGCCGGGATTACATAACATATGACTTTTTTAGAAGTAGGCCGTGGCCTTTCTTGTCCCGGTCCGTCTGCAGCCAGATGGATTGAGTGCAGTGTGTGTTACCAGTTCTGACCTTGTGTTATTGAAGTGATCCACCATATCCACGGTAACGTTTTGCAACCTGAAAAAGTATAAGGTGATGGAGGCTAATGAGGGACAAAGGTATTTGTCACACCTATTCTAGACTGCCTCCCTTGAGGGATGTGACGTTATCGGTTGAAGAGAGGTGACACTCGCTCACTGCTAATCCCCGAATATGATTCTGACCCTATTATTTTAATATTTCTGGCCTGTTATTTGCTGTTGAGAGGTTGCTCCAGATGTTGTTTTCATTTGCATTGAGTTAACTTTCCAGAGTGGCTGAAAACCATTCCTCATGGTCTTATAAAGCACTTTGCAGTGTTTTTGCTTTCTGACAGACGGTCTTAAAAGTCATGCATTTATTACTCAAACTGAACTTCCTCAAAATGTCTTTTTATCGTTTCATTGGGAACTCTAACAACGAGCCCCCCGCCCTGTGTTTTTCAAATGCTGCGTTTAGTCTGTACGCCCAGTTACCGCCGTGCACCTGCCGTTCCATATGTACAGTTTTACGAAACTCAACGTACACAGTTGAAGAACAGTCCTAAGACAATGTGAAGTGAACTGGTGGAGTTGATTTAATGATCCTTCAGACGGAAAACAATGTTTTCATGCATCCAGCATAGAGCTGAACTCCAAAAAGAAGAAAAAGTTCAACTTAGCTTTTAGAGGGAGAGAAAATACACAATTCCTAAATGGCTAACATATGGGACTTTAACTGCTGTGGTGAGTTCAAAGCCACTATGAAAATAATACAGGCTATTTTTGACTTGGGGGAACTGGAAAACGCAGCCAAACAAGGGAAAATTATAAGGCGTTTTTTAGTCTCTTGCTCTTTGAATAAAACTAGATGCTGGATCTTCAGAACTTTGCTCTGTAGTTGTAACAAGATGCAAGCTGCATTCAAATGGACATGTACACATTTTGTAGCAATTTATTGCAGTTTATGCTGATCAGATCTCATCAGTGCAGGCGCTGCTCAGATAACAGCTACCCGCCCTGTGTACTCCGCTCAACTCTACTATTGTACAGTTATTGTAAAAGCAAAAGACATCTTCAAAAAGTCACTTCTTATTCACTCATAATTGCAAGTTTAGTTGATTTGCCAGATGTGAGTTCTGCGCGTGTTCTAATCTGCATTAATTACCCTTTTTCCACATACTTCTGCTTTTAATTCATTTTTCTATACGTATATTGTTTAAAACTACTTGACATTTTATATGTTTTTGGTTATAATCACAGAATTTGTTAGCGTTTTATAAAATGAACAGAGGAGCACAGAGTCGTGTCATGATGTCATTAGTGGATCTGTGGAAAAAAAACCTGTAAAGGTAAAAAAAAAATAAGAATGAAACAGAGCAGTGACGTTGATGCATTGTCCATAAATGCATGTCACCTCACAGTGCTTCTTTTTGCTGAATCAAAAAGTGCAGACGATTCAGAACAGAAGACTCTGCTGGCTGATATATTTCTTCTCGGCTGACTGTTAGATGAGGTTGGGCTGTCTTTGCATATTAATCAGTGCATGAATAGAGACCATGAGTGATTTGCATTGTGTGAGCAACGAAGGCGTCCTATAGAGAATTGAATTGGGAAAGAAAGAAGAGGAAAAAAAAAACTGAAGGAGATGGGCTTGTTATGCAGGATGGGGGCTCCCCCCTCCCCCAACCTCACAGCATTACTTTGCAAAACTCAATACAGTATATACAGTGTTTAAGTAGCTACACAATTTGGAAACAAACCCTCTGATGGTTTGCATTATGCTCATATTCCCTAAACATTAAAATAAAACTGTATCTGTATTTTATTTTCAGTGGGAATTTACACGTAAGAGCTGCAAAGCCTTCTCCACAAGGTGTCTCAGCAATGAAGTGTTGCACATATAACAGTTTTAAGATGCATTTCCAGCCAGTATTGGTCTACATAGTATTAAACGTAATTAGCATACAAACGTATAAAAGGGACTCGGCCATTTACACTCGACAACTACCGAGCTAGTTGCTAATGACCCGTCTGAAAATAATGTGATGTAATCAGCTAGATCATTGAACCCAAAGAAACTCTGTATATCACATCAAGTAGCAAACGTCTACTCGTCTTTTTAAAAAAGGGTTTTGATCATTACACAACCCATTTAAATGCAAACCGGGGCTCATTTATGAAAGTCACATTTTGGTCAGAGTTTAAGTAACTTCGAGTAACCTTCCATGATCAAGAGGAGTATGACTGAGTAGGACTTCTGTATTCAGTCTTTGTAACTGATTAGCATAATGGAGTGTACAATATCTGCTGCTCCGTTTTGTTAAAATGTAGAAATTGCCAAATTTACTGAAATGTCTCAGAATTTCCATGTTCTGGTCATTTCCACTGGTTCAACTGAACTTCTGCTGAATTACTCTTCAGTTCTCCTCCAAGAAGATTTGCTCAGCAGGCTGAATTGGTATCAGCCTCTAATGGATTCAGAAAAACTGCGCTTGATGTGAACGGCCCCCAAGAACATATTCAGCGACGGGGAGTGGTTCTGATTCAAAACGGCGAGGCTAATAGCCACGCTGCTCATGGAGAATACGGTGGATAGACGGCGGTCTGCTGTGACGCTCGGCATCTTCAGTCCTTCACGCTAACGTCACCAGGTTGTCTACATCAGATCTGTGCTGCTTTGGCACGTACATGTCCGTGTCCCTTCTTTAGATGTTTAGACTGCTGAAGACAATGGGTCCAGTATCGCCTTTAAAAATAAGAATTTTCCCCACAATTAGATATGTTTTAATACCTCTGCACTGTAGTCCCCGTCACTGCTTAACCCATGGTTTACGTGGGGAACTAAAGGAGTATACAGGTTCATGATAATGTCACCACTTTGATAGTGGCGTGAGATTTTAGATGGGTTTTTTTTTTCAGCAGGACTGCATGAAAAATGTAACTTTAGTCCCCAGCTGTAAAACTTTAATATGCGACTGTATTTGTGCAACGGGTAATGTTGTCAACCCAGCTGTGTGCCAGTTGAGTACGGTCTTTGTCCACTTCACTAGTGCTACATCTTAGGGACTCGTAGAGGTGTAAGACAGTCTAAGGCAGCTTGTTCAAGGCTTGTGCAGCCTATTGCTCATATCACACCTGCTTAATTTGTCTTCAAGGAAGAGGATTTTCTCCACTGAAATGTTCAAGCCACTTGCAGCGGCAGCTCATTTTCTTGTGCACCTGTTGTCTGCAGGGATAATTGTAGCTCATTTGGGATTCATGCGGTGTTGTTCTTTCCACACCATTCATTGTGATTGCGTCTCCCTTTTTTATTTTATACGTTCAATTTTCCTCTTCTCAGTGAATGTCTTTTTTTGTTTTCGCTCGATAATCATGATATTTTCATCTTTTCTCATAGTTATCTATCTTTTTTTCAATGTTCGCTTTTGATGGACTGCTCAGGTAATCACTCAATTATCTCTGTTTTCCTTCTGTTTGCATTAGATTAATGTGGGATAAAGAAAAGTCATGAAGTACACTCCAAAACCCAACGTGCATAGTGCTGGCCCATATTAACTGCACACTATTTAAATTTAGCACATGCTGCTTATACTGACCTGAATAGATGGCATGTGCAGCAAGTAAACCAAAAAATCTACATGAAGGCCAAGTGCAGGGCAAACAGCTTAGACTGTTGGGCATACATCCAAGAGCTTTGGCATCATCGTTGAATGAATGGATATAGCTGCTTTTACAACACTTGCAAGTTGTTTTTCAAAAATATTTCGTTGACTGATGGTTCCCTAGCAGACGGGAGTTTAACACCAACACCACTGTTTCACAAGTTATTCTTAAGAACTGTCCCAACAGTATGTCCCGAGTATATGCCAATATACACAATATATCTCGCCGATGAGCTACATCAGCCAACCCGTCGGCCGGGCTCTAGCATGCACTCCATTAAAAATGTGTCGTTGCCGCTATGAGAAATTTGCCAACTGGACTGCAGCCAATGTGTATCGCAAAGCTGGGATAATGCCCATTAGGACAGGAGAACCCAACATAGTGTCAGATTTTGCATTCACTTTAACACTGTAGCAACATTGTACTTAGTATATAATTAGTATATTATAATTGTACTGATTTCAATATGTGTAAAAATAATCTATAGACAAGCGTCCCGTTAAAAAGCTTGGGGTCACCACTGTACTGTTTGTTTGGCGCTCCACTTTTCTTTTTTGTTTGTTCTTTCTCTTTTTTAAACTCTGCATCCTGTCAGTATCGCTTGCTTGTCTTGGCTCTTCCTGAGCTAAATTTGTCTGACACAATTTAACTGCTGTAGCTCAGAGACCAAGGTGAGGATTATTCTTGCCTCAGTGATAAACGGGGTTTATTTGATGCACAAAGACAAACCAGGCTTCCTATGAGTTTCCTACGATCAGAGACCATCGTCTCACTTTTACCTTTGCTGAGCTGTCACAGCGGCAAGGCCCTAGTGTATCTGGGCATGTGTTTTACTGACTCCTAATCCCTGGGAGTGACTCACCATCATGATGTAATGCCTAGCAATGGCAGTTCGCTCATCCCAGGGACTCTGTGATTGGCTGGCTTCCTCAGGTGCCAAGCCGCCTCAGCCTGCGTGTGCGTGTGCGTGTGCGTGTGTGTGTGTGTGTGTGTGTGAACAAACAACAACAACGACAACAAAAAAAAATGAAGTGCGTCTTCTGGGAGATGAACAAGGCGAGATGTGCAGCATGTGCAGTATTCTGTGGGCTTGTTTACTCTCTGAATTGGCACAATGAGCACATTCTTGAGGCGAGCATCCTCTGTGGCTCCGTGGTGTTTTCGGACCATGCCAGCAAAAGTCCAGAATGACTTATTTCAGTTTCACACTGTTCACAAGCTCCGAGTCGCACAAAACTCTTCCCCAGCTGCGTAGTCTCATATATTTTATATCCCGTCTCTGAGTCTCGTCTAATCTTAATGAAAATGTGGCCACTATAAGTGATGTGGAAGCTGAGTTCACAATTCTTATTCAAGACTTGCAGTGTTCTTTTCAAGCAGCCTTGCTGTGCATTCAAATAGCCGCATGTGCAGAAACTGCAGACCAGCTAGTGAATTCAGGAGGAAAGAAAAAAAACAATAAATACTTGCTGTGAAATTATTTTTTGTGGTAAAATGAAATAATTTTTCCGTTTCTGGGTAATGGTCTTTTGATGGGGAACTGAAATGGAGCTAAATGACATCAAACAGATGATGCACTTTGGTTTCTTATTGCTGTTTTGAGAAGGCAAAGGTGCAGCAATTGTGTGCGTGGTTCTTTTTAAACTCGCTGTATTCAGTTCTTTCTGTTTTTCTAATGCTCTGGAAGCAGAGGAAACGCGTCTCAGAGCTGTTGACGGCGGATGCGGCACAGACTCTGTGGACCGTTTGATCAAACTGGTATGTCGGATATCATCTAATTAACTGGTAAAATCCTGCCCACAATCTAATATGGGAGCCGCATAAAACCAGAGCCCCGCTGCTGCTGCCGCTATGGAAATCACATTGGAACATTGATGAGGTCAGACTGATCAAAATAGATGGTGTTTTTGTGTTGGCTTGGTAGCAGGTGGTTGCAGGGTAACACCATCTAGGTGCAGCGAGGGAGTGGCTGTTGCCATAACTAAAACAAAGTGAACTTGATTACATTTAACCCCTGTAGGGCCGGCCATTAAACAGTGTTGAAAAGTGTCGAGGATTTAAAGTTGGCAGCACATGACATTGTTAGATGACAACTTGGTAATTTAAAAATGCATTTTTATTATAGTATTTAGTTCTTCAAAGTGGAAGCCTTGAACTGTGTCTGGGATATTATGGGTTAAATATTTCATTCTCTAAACTAAGGCTACAAAAATGATATTTTATATAATATTTAGAACATTTTCTAATATCCTAGGAAATGGAAATGGACAATTTTCCTAATGTTGAGCTTGGCACCAATTCTGCATGGGATCTGTCAGAATTTGACACCAACAAATTTAATTCTAACATAATTACATTATAAACCACTTAATAATTGAGTGTATTGTCTTGGGTGTCATATGTTAGAAACAAATATTGATGTCGAGATCTGTGCAAATGGATTGATAAACCAAATGAAAGGATTACTATATTAAGCATTTTATTATATATTAATTGTTAATTTCTTAATTTGTGTGCAAAGATTAATACGCTGTGGCAAGAACTTTACACACAGAAATAAACTAAGCAATGATTTGGAGGAGCGCACAGTGGAGATGCATTCATGGGAGGATGAGACTTGATGCAGATTTATAATAAAAGGGGTTATGGTGTTAAATCATTGTCATATACTTCATAAATAAATGCACAAACACAAAGAAACAGATTATTTTCATTGTCCTTTTTGCTGCACATAAGTGACAATCAGCCACTCATAATACTATGATAGTATTTTACCTTTTTTCTGATGCCAGTTATCAGTAACTGCAGGATAACTTAAACCCCCCTCTTAAGTTATTTTTTTTTTTGAAAGAACTACAATTCCATGTTTACTCTGAATAAAAGATGCATATTCCAAAAGCCTTCAAAACGTCCCACAAACTGTACTCTAGGATTTCTTTGTGAATATTTTCTCCACACGACCGGGCCTCAGTGGGCTCGGTAGTATTACTTGGACACACACTGGAGAGTTTTCTCAGAGCCTGACACTAAGTGCATGACAAATACAAACATGACGAATAAAAAAAAAAATGATTTGGCATCGTTCTCTTGAATGCTTTTTTAAATTTTTTATTTTTTTTGGAGATTTTGAAAATAAGAACACACCCAATTTCATCTGAGAATTTGAAGACAGTCGATTTTGACCCAACACAAACCCCCTCTCAGGGTCTTTTCCATTATGGCTTTATGGTCGGGCTGCTGCGTTTGATGAGATCAGTAGAGGTCTGTAATTTATTAGGCTTTCACGCTAACGGCATTGTCGAGGAAAAAGCCCCAGGAGTGGCTCACTGTGAGCACGGGAGGCAGACAAAGGTGGAGGGCGGGAGGCTGCAAGCGGGAGGAGGGGCGGAGGAAGAGAGGGAGGCGGGACACGATGCAAAGTGTCGTCAAGGAGGGACCAATGGGTCGACAGGGCACTTCAACCTCTGGACTCATTGTTTTCCTCTCCATTTCATGAGATGAAGCTGGCAGCAGTGACTCAGACATGGACGGCTGCTTGTCAGACCTTCAGTTCAGAATGAAAGTTAAGAACGATGGTGCGGCTCAATAGGACTCCCACATTATTCAGTTCTCTTACTATATGGCTATAGATGCTGGCTTGTCTTCACATTGCAGATCTAGGACGTTGCTTAGAATTCATTAAAAAAAAAAAAACATTTTTTTTTTTAGACATTTTATTTAATGTTCTTGTTGCTAAATTAAATGCATTTGCATGAGTTGAATAAAACCTCAGATGTCGTGTAAAAGACATTTTTGCCTTGAATGATAAGCTCATGTGATGTCTAAAAATAAGACGAGTCTCTGACATTCTGCTGCTAAACTGACTGCTGTAAAAGGAGAAGAATTTTAGCTTGTGAATCGTGGCCTGATTATGTCTCTGGAATGAATAGCCGCTCTCCTGACTGACAGCTGTCTCATTTTTATCTGCGAGGCTTTTCTGCATAATGCGCTACGCCGCTGCTTTTAATAAGCCACCGTTACTGCAAAGTTCTGTAACTGTGTAATTATTTTGCTCTACTGACGGTTCAGAAATTATGCCTACACATGAAAATGGATACCATAAGACTTTTTGCCCTGGATGGAGGACAGAATTTGTTCCGTTGATGAGACATGAATGTTGACAGGTGATAAAGAAATGCTCTTAGTTTTTTTTTTTTTTTTTGGCACTTCAGTCTTGGCACAGTTGTTGGGTAGTTTGTCCTCCATATTATTTGGCAGCTTGCAGTATTTGTGCTGCATGATTAAGTGTAAAATGCTTAAAATTGAAATGCAAAATCCCTGGCATATGAATTTGTGAATCAGAAATACCGCAAATCTGGTTTAAGTCGACTGCATTTTTATTTATATAGCTCCAAATCATAACAAGTTATCTCATCAAACTTTTTTACAAAGAGCAGGTTAGACCCTATTTAAGGGTACCATTTCATTTTGTCTAATGATGCATTCTGTTGAGGAGCTTAAATCAGTCGATAAACTCCCAACGAAGCTCTCTGAAGTATTTTACATTTTAATTTTAATGCCAGCCGCATCTACTTTCGTCCCGTGCCAAGGTACACGAGCAGAATATCGACACGTCTTACTTTCCCCTCATGGTTGAAATGAGGAAGGTGCTTTTCTGCCCTCCTATATTTTTGATGAAGCCTAAAGGATAGTTAGGCCAATTATCTATTTGAGTTAAGAGATCAAAATGTTTAAATGCCTTCATATGTATATTAGACATTCAGACGTTTAATGATTAGTTTTACTCTACCTATCTTTCCTTCTTGACGGATTGGGAGGTAAATGTCAAATGGAGATCAGTGCTCGGTCTGAACACCAGAAGGGTAAAATATGTTTACATTGCAGGAGCAAAGGGAGAGTGTCATGCTGCATATGATTGATAACAGCTCGCAGTGCAGGTAGCCAGACTGGCCGAGGTCGGCCTTCTTACCTGAGCCTCCGAGACTGTGCTGCCCCAAGGCTCCGGCTCAAAGACTTGTACTTTGCTTGGCATGCCTCCATGGCACTCGTGTGTGTGTGTGTGTGTGTGTGTGTGTGTGTGTGTATATATGTATATATATATATATATTAGGAAGGCATGGTTTCAGATTTAGCAGAACTTATTTTTCCAAGGAAAAAAACCATATGCCAGTGGGGAGAGAAAATAGCAGTTTTCTAAAAATAAGCATCGAGAGGCAACAAAGAATAAAGGTTTATGTATGCCTGTCCATTTGACACTGACAGATGTCTGACACAAATAGGACATTAAGACTGAATAAAGTGTCTCGGCTGTTTTTTGTTTTTTTCTTTTTTTTTTTGCACGATTTTCGTTCCCATTCCTGCCTCAATCTTTCACTATATATGGGGAATTGATATAACATATGCAGCGTTTGTTTCATATATGAGTGTACAGTACAAAGTACTTACGTCTCCAGAGGTAGCATTAACAGAAGAATATATCTTTATGAAGTTTGCCACTTGGAAATGTCTATTGTGAGACAGAACTAGATTTGAATAGTAACATCTTTAGGTAGCATGTGCTTGCCTTCGTTTCTATCACGCTGATATGAAGTGGACCAGATGTTTGCTTGCTGGTTTTAATAGGTCTGTTTTTTTATTTATTTTTGTAAGCAATGCAATAACTGCGTTCGCTGAGTTATTGCTTAACTCAGACAAAGAGATTAATCTCTCTGGGCAGATATGAAAGTAAAGCCTCTGTCAACACTTGGATGACGAACAATATACCTTGACATACTGCAGAGTGTCATAACTTTTGGTCTGGGCGAGTCCCTCTACTAGTACAAAATAACAAATTTCTATTGGCAGAATAGCAAGACAGCTTTTTCATTCAGCTTTGTCTAATGATTTTTACACTAAGGATATCTTGTCTTACGATTTGCCATTTAAATTCCATGAGTGTCCAGCGTGTTGGTCACGGAACACTTTGGACATTAATTATCTTACAGCCTTTTCCTCCAACATCAGCCTGAAGATTACTACAACAAGCCCGAATGGCAAAGCTCTTTTATTGTACTTTCATAATAGTGGTCTAATGAACTTTGTAGCCTCTCGGTGCTCAGGGCTTTACAATTATATTATTTAGTCCCTAACCTTTGCATTTGTTTGATATCATTTTCCTCTTCAGAGAAATATCTAGCTTTCCTTTGAGTAAGACACCATTATTGCACTCATTATTGTGGAACTTGTTACAGTATTTTGTATCCGTGGAATAATGACTATTTATCTCACAGTTGCTGCTATCATTCTTCAGAACCACTGCGACTAGTTAGCCATGGTAGATCACTTATCAATGTCTGACCCACTGTCGCCGAGAGCAACTGAAAATGCCACATCATGCTCCCATTTTCCAGTTTTTTTTTTTTTTTTTTTTTTTTTTCCCCTGAAATTGTCTTGTGACCATCTCAAAGAATGCATACTCTGGTTTAACTAACGCAGTGAAAGCCCACTTTTGTTTTTGACTGCGCCGTCTCATTCAGCTCCACTGCGCTTTGTAGCCGGCCAAGCAGATTACTTAGCCACCCTCTGCCATTGACACCTCCGGGGACTTTGTCGATTCCCACTTCTTTGGACGCAACCATAAAGGAGTGGAGCAGAGAGGGAAGTCTCAAATCTTCATAAATCACCGTGTCAGGTTTTCCGCGGGGCAAAGTCTTGCTGAAATGACTCTCCCTGTCAGGAGGTATAGCGGCCGATAATTTCCATGGGAAGTAGAGTACAGAAAATGAGGGAACAATGAAAACGAGGAGATTGAGGACACAAATGAGCCTGGTGAGAATGGCCTGGTTGTTAGTCCCGAGGTGCATGAGACTGGGTTTGGATACAGTGCGAGCTGACATGGCCAGCTTCCCAAGGACAGAGCCCTCTTACAGAAGCATTTGCTCATTAGAGAGCACATCTCGCATTGTTTATGGACTTTAATGAGCCTTGCCGCAACCAAGGGTAGAAAAACAAAGACGAGAAAATACGGACCTTGCATTCAGAAATGTAACAGGTCCACTCGCCTAGGACAGGAACAGAAAGGGCTTGAAATCCTGCTTCCCTGCTAATCTTTCTTTTCTGAACAGTACACGCTCCTTTTAGCATTTGAGGATGAGGTCCAGCCCCCACCCACCACCATCCTCCAGCTTTTTTCCTCCGATGTTTCTACCCTTCTGTCTCTCTCTTTCTCATTACTGCTTTTGCAGAGAACAATCTCAGGGCACCATTTTGCCGAGGACATTGAGGAGCTTAATTAGTTCATTCACGGATATGGCTCTTCTTACTAGCCCAATGGCTTTAGTGCCTCTGGAGGGCCTTAAATGCCAACTCCCTCTTGCAGAACAGCCTCAAACTGTACAGAATATAAAATACCTGTCAGGTTAATAAGGGAGAACCCCAGCAACACTCCTGCATTTATTTATAACATTTACACCTGCTTTGAAGGACCTAGAGTGGCAGTCTTGTAGCTCTGTAGTGGCAAAAGGAAGTGGAAAGTGGCTCGTGATTCAGAAATGCCCCCAACGTTGACTTTTCTTTACCACTGTGTTCCGACCTTGATTGGCTCTGTGCAAAACGAGGCTAAATTGCACACAGGGACTACTAAAGAGAATGAGGTTGACAAATTTGGTTCAGTGCTAACGAAAGATGTTGAGTTAAATGAATACCCCATATTATATTAAATATTTAAATGTTCATATTTATTCTCTTTTTAAAAAAAAAAAAGAAAAAAAAATCTACTGATGTTAACAGCCTTATAATACACTTTTTCAAATTGATGGCTTAAAAGACAAAAAAAAACGTGTTCTAAACAAACAAACTGCAGATGCATTTGAGTGCTTTTTGGCTTCAGATTGACAAAAAAATGTCGTTAGCAGGGTTCTTGGTAAGACACTCAAACTAAATGAACTGCATACGATAATGTGATTTTTAAATTACAGAGCTCGTAACTCTGTATGCATTGATTGAACAGAGGTGTAGGTCAGTCTCCAGTGATGGGAAAATGATACCAAGAACTCAATAACAGCAAGGTTCTCGTTTTCGGGAAGGTGCAATTATGCAATTCTTTTCATCCCATCTTCACAATTTCAGTGACATCTGAACTCTCATTAGTGAGACGGGCCCCAGAAAATGGATGCATGAGACTGAAATGGGGGGGGGAAAATCAAGTTTGGAGGCTTGGGCTGTTTGCAGTGCTTCCTGTAACACTATCCTGTTTGTGGAATGGGGGGTATTCCTGAAATGACATTCAGTTTCTGGGCAACAGAGCAGCAGCTGTGCATATCTTTGTATCCAGGGGGGATGCGGTGTGATAAAAGCCCATTGATGCAGCTGTGTTTGAACAGGGAGATTGCAGTTCGATCAGTGGCTCGAGGGATTCTCTGACCAGCAGAGTGGAGGGGAAAAAACTTCATAAGATTCCCGCAGTGCCTACTTTTTTTATTTCTTTTTTTACAGAGAAAGGAGGCGCTGGCTAAAATATTGCCGGACACTAGATCAGAGCTGTGAGTCTGAATGGATGACAGTTTTATGTCGCGTTCACACTGCGGCCTAAAAAAAAAAAAAAAAAAATATAGGCGATTATTGGATGGAATCATGGGACGTCTGTTCAGTGCAAGGCTAAAGCGGTTTGCATGGTCTTTTTTTAGAAATGGAAGTTTACTCATTAAGTAAGCATTCATACAATTAAAAAGCTCAAAGTGACTGTTCTTTGTCAAAAATGCATAGTTGGCCTCACAAAACGTTCTGTATTTTGAACATTTAAAGCAAGTAATTTACATGTGTGTGTGTGTGTGTGTGTGTGTATATCATTTTATCCTCCACTTCCAAATGAACAACATTTACCGTATTGTAGTATCTGTAATGTGATTTAAACCATATTCTCTAACCCTGTGCAGAATCCTTCCTGATGTCACGTATGGGCTAACTCTAAATTCATAGCTGCAACTATGTGTACAAAGAAAAGAGAATCCTACATATATTACCAAGTTGCACTTAACCTCAACGTTGCTATACTTTTAGATGTTTGTTATTATTTTCAAAAGGAGATAGGCATTAGTTTGCCTCCAGCCATGAACCATCACCATGTGAATGCAGCATTAGAGGTGATAAGGACTGCGATGGTTTCAGGAAATGTATAACAGAGGACGCCTTGGCAGTCATTAGTTACTTGTTGACACTCTTACTGCTGAAGCAGAGACAAGAGTGGAGGTGGAGTATAACGGAGCCACTCTCCACTGGTGTGGCCTCATTAATCACTGTCCTCTGGCTCACCATGGGTGTAGGGGGTCCTTTGTCTACGTTTAGAGCATTCTGTGTTGGATGTGATGCAGTGCTTAGATGCTGTGGCCTGCATCACAGTTGGTGTTTAGGAAATATGGCTGACTAAGAAAGCTACCTGACATTTGTGCTATTTTCCGGGCTTAGTGTGAATTCTCATCAAAGTCTAGCTTAAGACTTCATTAGCCTACATGGAAGTTATGCCACAGCAGCTGTGATTTTTGCAGAAGGGGTTATATCTGACTTTTTCTGAATACTACAAGGTGCAGTCTGTGTTTCACCATTGTCTGATCAGAGCTGCTTAGATTTATATTTCAGGGTAGAGAGATTTATATATTTTTTTCTTCCCCCCCATTGTTCCTCGTTCATCCAGACCGCTGACACATTTCTCAGCCCATCATTTCTCAGGCAGAGGTTTACATAGTGAAAGAGTGGGGGGGGGAACTCATTCCCAAAAGAATTTCATTATCATTTTATGAGGCAACAGTGTCTTTTTGAGGGAGATTAATTTAATGAGAGATATGGAAACTGCAGCAGACACGTCATTTTTTATTACCAAATGAAACTTGTTTTCTTTGCAGATTTGACTAAGTTCAGAGAAGAAGTATGAAGATTTCTCATCCCAGCTCTTAGCTTTACACAGTGCATGTATAGGATGGCTATGAACAAAAGCTTCACTGGGACGGCTGCTTTGCTTTGCTTTTAGCATATAGATGGCCGCAGAAAAGGCTGCATGTGCCCTAACAGGCACATGTCACTGCTGATTTATTGGCAGTCTATCTGTTTATCAGAGGGGTCGGTAATGATTTGCATTATGACTGAAGGGGCCGTGACTACAGAGTGTAAATCCCGACAAGCATGTAAGGCAATTGATCTTCCACACTGATGAAATTGGTAACATTTTTTTTGGGCCAGAGCTACACAAAGTTATTGTGGGTAGGTTGTAAATCACATCATCTGTTTATCATATTGAAAGCATTTGCAAGTCTGATCACATTTGTCAACGTATCTGCCAATTTCTCATATGATTTTCTTTCAGTAGATTTCTTTCTTGACAATGTATACGGCTGATGGTAAGATTTGAGAGGCAACAATCTCTGTAACTGGCATCGATCAACAATCCTGTTAACCCCCTGTAGGTACGTTATGGTCAATTTACGGCCATAATTATAGAATAAATCTTCATGCGAGTGATTGCCGGCATTGCCACAGCACTCAGGAACTTTAATTATATAACAAGAGAAATAAAGATTATTTTGATAATCAAACCACTGTTTTGATAGTAGAACAACTTTGTGATGGTTTGAAATATTTCAGTTCCTTGTGCAGGCCTGTAAATGTAACCTCGTACACCTCGTGCTACAGACACGGAAATGTGTCTGTAGCACAGTGTCCTTCTTTTACATTTCGTTCTATGCATCAGTAAAAAAAAAAAAACTGACCAAGGGGAACAAATTAACATCGGGCCTCAGGATCCTTCCACACTAGCTAGCTTTCAAAGTGGTCTCAGGGGATTTGAGACTATCTCCTGGATCTCAGTTCACCTTTGAGACGAGCCATGTGCTGCATACTTTTGTCAAGAGAGTTGACCATTAGATGAACTATGATCAAGGATCCAGGACTTTCATCTGTACTATCTTTGACACTGGGGCTGTGTTTGGTCCACGTCGGGGCTTTCGATTTTAAAGAGTAATTGCTTAGAGGTTTGAATCTTGGTGAGCAAAGACAACGAGCAACACTGCCACTGTCAACAGTAGGAGACTGTTTGTGAGCAGGTGCCAACGTGCGTCCAATGAGCTCTTCCTAGATTAATACTGTATAGGTGGCAATACAACATTAAAGCTGCATTCATTGAAAAGCCATCTGACGTACAGTATATTAAGCTTCCAGCAGACACTGACCATTACTTATCGAGTTGTTTTTCTGGCCAACTGATGAATGTAATTGCAATATTTATTGCTATTGTGCCTATTGTATTTCTTCTGCCAACTCCTGAGAGTCATCTGGTGCTGGGCAGGTTGTGTTTAGCGCATTTATCAGCTTTTTTGCTGAAAGCGGTGGGAGATGGGTTGAGATTTTGGGGCCACAAAACCAAAACGATGAACTAAAAGAAGCTAAACTCCATAAGGATGAGGGCAGCTGAAGATGTGGGGGAAAATGATCTGTGTGTATGTCAGGAGCCATAAGTCAGTCATTTGATCCATAGAAAATATTGATTTAATGGAGCTTAAAAGATGGCCTCTGTGTACAACTGTAACCCTAACCCTGGACTAGTCGGCCCACTGAACCCTCAACATGCACAAGACTAACAGCGGAGACAAATAATATCCCAGGCTTGCATTTCTAATGTTACAGTAATTAATAATCTTAAACGATGAAAGAGACAACACTGCTTTAATACTGCATCAGTATAATACAAACATTATTAGAATATTTACAGATGTGCGCATGTCTTAAATGAAACTATTATTTGCTAGATGACAAAGTGATTAGTGAAAGTAGAGCAGGCAGCAGATATATAGACAAGTTTCCCCCCCATTAGACTTTGGGAGGCAACGGCACCGATCATGCTGTCACCAGTGATCACGGAACCCATAAACAAAACCCAATTAGAGATGTGGAATAACAGAAATGCAGGGATTGATGGAGTAGGCGGGGCCAACTCCTATAGGCCCTGCTGGGCTCCAGAGACGGCGCAGATGTGACAGTGTCTGGACTGTGTCTGGAATGTAATATAATTCTGATGAATTAATAATCCTGGAGAAAATGTCATAAATAATGAGGACCAACGACTGGTTTATGCTGAAAGTGGAGCCGTGCTGAGCATGGGTGTGGCCCCGCCCCATGACTGTTGATGGTGGCAGGAGGCAAGGCGCCAGACCGATATGTGATGTGATCCCAGAAGTCCCCCGGCAGACGGGGTGAAATAATGGGAATCCCTGGAGTGGTGCAGAGGAGGTAGCAGTGGGGAGGTGGGGGTTTATTGTTCGCGTGTGTGTGTGGGAAGGCGGGGCTCCGAAGGCAGCCATGTCTTCTGCTTGGCTTCACCTGAGACAATGAGTCAACCTGGCAGGTTTATACCAAAGGGGGACTAAAGGTGACACTGAGCCAAGAGGACTGAAACGACTGCAAACAAACAAAGTAGCACACACCTTCCACATATTGTGTACCCTTAAACTGCATTCATCGATTGTTGGTCACGAGGGAGCAGAAAAACATCAAACAAGCTAATCGCTGTGCTTATGACTAACATTGCCTGCTTGCACATCCAGCAACTTTATCATTCATTTGAAGTCAAACCCCTGAGAAATATCTGCAGGTGCTACATTGTTGCTGTGTTAACCAGCTAGTCACTAGATGTGTGTTTGGTGCTGGGCAGGTGGTGTACAGTGGGTTTGGTGCTGGGCAGG
>CALSBV010011010.1:9891358-9959298 GCA_943590825.1 Bovichtus diacanthus | reverse complement strand
GGTGTACAGTGGGTTTGGTGCTGGGCAGGTGGTGTACAGTGGGTTTGTCGGAGGCTTTTGCTAAAAGCTTGGGATAAAGAGAGCTGTACGGACTCAACCACAACTGTGCCTTAACCCCAAAACAATTTGCTAAAAGAAGCTTAAAAAGTGCCGTACGGATGCTTTAAATCTCATAATTTTCAAATATTTACCAAACGTCACAAAAAATACTGCATATGGATTTAAATGAATTATTATTAATATTCTTCCAAGGAAATAGGTTTGAGCTAGAAAATCATTAAAATATGAAACTACAGTATGTTGTGCCTGAAAGGTTACTTTTATAATTACGTTTTTACCCAAGTGTTTGACATTTATTCAGCTTCAAAATGTTTGAAAGGACTGACTTCCTTGTTTGAAGTCCATCCACAACAAACAGGGAGACTTTCATTCTCCTATTTAAACTGTACAATTATGTCAAATGAAAGAAATCCATTTTCCACTACCACTGAAACGAAAAGTCTTAATCAGCATGAGATTTCAGACATGACGGTTCAAAAAGGATCTAATGAACTGTAGATCTGTATTGAAAGACATAAAAAAGGAATCTAAAGCAAGAAAAATGCCCCTTCTCTTTCCTTCCTTCCTGTCATACCCTCTCCAGTCTACCCATCCCTCTCTCAGTAACCCTCTTTCCCTCTGTATGGTTCCCTCTGGCCATGGTACGTCATGGTTCCTCCATGCTTCATTTCTTCATTAGAGGTTCTGAGCATTTCACAGAATGGATTTCCACTATCAGGGATCCCATGCTGGTCTGAAAGGATGGGAAGTCTAGACAGTTTGGAAAAAGTCTGACAATTCACCTTCACACTGTGTGCTGCTGCGAGGGGGAAAATTCCATCTGTATTGGTAGCAATGGAAGCACAACGGTCGGTTATGTGTGTCCTTTGGGATGATGAGGCATCTGTCAGATTTCCATCAGCCTTGATGGACATGGCGGTTAACTGAGTTTTACCTGTTATGGTTGGACAGGTTGAGCCAATTAGCATGAAGCTAGCGTTTCTAGGTTTGCTTTGCTTAAAACTGAGGCTGTTGGAGGTGGCTTTAATGGATATAATGCAAAATACTATATTTCCAATTCATGATTAAAGGATTACAAAAACACTTAACAACCTACTTTGTACTTTTCTGTAAAGTACACTATTGCAATGAAAGCCTTCTTTACATCCATGCTTACTCCCTTACTGTGCTTCTGCTACATAAACCTTTCACATGATGCCAGCTACCCATTCAACAGAATCCAAACCCTCAAAAATATAATTTTAGAGATTAGTGTCAGCACTATTGTAGCCTGGGGGAATAATATTGATCTACAAATAAACAGTGTTTGAGAATTTAGCACTGGGGAAAAAAACACTCAAGGCACCGGCACATTGTTGTAAAATAAGATTATGAGTCAACAGTAGTTCGTGGAAAGTGTAGATTGCCATTGTGGGTTATGTCTGCTCTTTTTTTAACCTACAGTGAATGTCCAATGCAACGTCCAGCCTTATTAGGCTTAGGGTTAGAGGTATGCATTTTCTGCAATGTATGTTTCCATAGTCTTTAGAATGTGTATTTTTAATTTTTTCTTTTTTTAAAATTTTTTTTTTTACATTTGATTGTATTCAGTACCAAAGAAGGAATTGAAGTGACCTTTTTATATATCTGTGTGAAAAGAAAGCGGGCGGCAGTTAGGGTGGTGAACTGGTGGATGTCTGAACAAAGCAGTTGAATCCATAAAGGAACATCACCAGAGTGCTTTAGTTGCCTCAACTTATCCATACCATAACCAATAAATGCTCTCCTGCACAAATGGATATAATACGTGATCGTTATGTTTCGATTTTTCCTTTTTATTTCACTGAAGCTGGACATTTTGATCTGAAGCGCTTATTGTGGCTTCTGTTATTTACAGCATTTGTTGCATTTTTGAAAGCAATATAATGTCTCACAATAACTGCTTTGACAGTACTCTATTAACATGAAACTCTGACATGGAATATGTCAAAGCTGTGCTCCCCAAGACGTGCCTGTTTTCTTATCCCTCTCATACATGTTGCTTAATATCTTTTGCATAAATTTTCTGCTTGATACATCATTGGTTTTATCAGTCTGCTCTTGTGTGGATTAACACTGGTACAACCATCGCAACAACATGCTTGATAAGACTGGGTGTGGTACTTATTCCCCGAGAGCTCTCGCACCTCCACTGAGATCTGCAACCAGAGCTGATGTGTGAACTCTGAGAAATGTTCTACTCAGCAAGACACTTGTCTAAATTTACACAGATTCATCTTCATGGGTTCTGGTTTCTTTGGATTACATTGGAGGGCAGTCTAATGCATCCACAATAATGAATCCTGACTTTCTCCTCTTGTAGTTTGACAGCATTTGGTTAGCCATGCGAGTTAACTGTCTGGGAACAAGTCAGACAGACCAAGAAACGCAGTAGTCCGGTGATCAGACCCTTTTTGCAATGACTCCAGATTAGCCGAATTTTATCTGGAAACAAGCAGGCAAACAATTATTACCCAGCCTCACGTATTTATAGAAATGTTGCCAGATCTCAGCAGTCATTATGAGTACAGTGTTATCTAAACCAAACTAATGATATCAAAAAATATGAATAAAAGTTTAAATAAACTAAAATAATCATCATTACTATTGTTGCAGTGCAGAAGTATTCAGCCATGGCGGTTAACAATTTCAGCAATTTGAAAAAAGTGTAAAAAAATACAAAAATAAAAATCATTTTTAAAGAGGTGTAAAGCGGGATTAGTATGGAAGGAAAAACAAAAAGAAAAATACATATTTTCAAATCTATTTGCATTTGTGTGTGTGTGGGGGAGGAAAAAAAGAATCTCCATTTTTGTTTTGATGTTAAACCGGTTAGTAGTATGGAGCCGGATAAGGCATCCTTACATCTCCGCACCTCTCCAAACCAACAATTACATAAATAAAATGACAACTTTCCTTTCTTTTTCTCTCCTTATTTTATTTTACAGCCCTCTTGTTGCTTGCAGCTCTGCCAATACAATTGCTACTTTTGCTCCATTGGATTCCCATTACTTCGCGTCCCTTGGTACCTCTGTTTCCTTACAACTATTTCCATCACTGTTTTTCTTGTTCATAATCAGTGTAGTATCAGACGTATGTGGCATTGGCAGGTTTTTGGAGTCGCCTGGCAGATGTGCTTGCACAGTAGTGGTCCTTATCTACAGATAAAAAGAGGCATTTTTCAACCTCACGTTCTCCATGTAAACACAATGCACGTCAGCACTTATTTCTTTTGCCGGTGGATAGAACAAAGTCATCAATACAACCCTGCTTCCTTCTTCCTGATTGATGTTAACTATTTTGGGGCCTCAGACAGTGCCCCGTGTGTACTGTCACACTAGCTTACAGTAATTGCTTGTTCTCCTAACATCCCCTCTTTTTTTTTGTGCACAAGCAAACTGTGTGAACATACTGTCTGTGTTGGTGACACAGTCCAGTGAATCCTAAAAGGGATAACAGTTGCACCTCTTTTCCATTAAAAATGAATTTGGAGAAGAGACAAGCAGATGTAGAGTACACCCCCCCCGCCTATTTTCAAAGAGTGTAGTGTAAGTTTGGGATTGCTGGCACCCTTTATATAACGCACTGTCTTTCTGAAAAGAGGGCCATGTTATTTTCCACAAAGCTGAATTAACTTATGAGCAAACGGCTTCCACACCTCCTACAGATACTAAAAACCATACAAGTATGTTGGTGTTTCTATGCGTCTTGGTCACTAATTCAAACAGGACCCCTGCCAAATGGTGCGTTCCTTTCACTGCGACACTGCACTCAGTCAAACATTAGGGATCTGCGAAGAAAAAGGCCTTGGACCCTGTCAATGCAGGAGAGGTACCAGAATTAAAGTGTTTGTGTAAGACCCCCTCCATAAGCACACAGAGCTGGTATTGGGGGGAGGGGGGGGAAATATATCACTTGAGAAATTTGCCGACTCCGTTAGCCTAACTGTCGGGAGTTGTAACAAGAGATGAGTGTCAGTTGGTGGTCCTCGCCATAAGGACATGGGAATGAGGGGTATGCTCTGGGAACGTGGAGGTGAAGGGAGTGTGAATATGTCGGTTGTAGTGGCAGGAGTTCAATTTCACTGCGGAATGCGCTGTTGGTATATTTATGCTGCCAGTAGGGCCAACAATCCCCGCCATGTACCTCTGTGTAGTTCCAAGCGCTGTCCACCGCTCGTGCCACGATATAAACCATCAGGTTTTTGTTTTAGAGCTTGTCTTGGAGCCGTAAACCAGACCGCTTGCTTGCTTTTCCTTGAGAATCAGTAGTGTGCAGTGAGCTTCAACCATCATACTATCGCAATAATGTTGTAATGGGAGACATAACAACACATTGGGTCCATTGCCATCAGAGCGGCTGTTTGTTTCCTCCAACCGTTGGTGAGCAAAGTTTCACACTCGGGGTTGTTTTTTTGTTTTTCGGTTTTGTTGGCCCAGTATTTTATTACATGTTTGAGATGCCACCAGTAGATTGTACAGCAGATTTATTTTGATGGGTGACAGATTCAATGACTCATCTAGTCCTAATAAGGGGGGGAAAAAAAGCCTGTCCTGACTCCTTTTTGATGAGAATACAAGAGAACTGTAAGAAGGCAACAAAAGACACATTATACATTGCTCTAAAGGCAAGGGGGTGTTTATTTGTTAGCTCTGCCTCTCACTGCCTTCACTTCTGAGTGGTCTTCCTCCTTTAGCAGAAAACTCTGCCTCTCACTGCCTTCACTTCTGAGTGGTCTTCCTCCTTTAGCAGAAAACTCTATCAGACTGTAAGTGAACAGCAGCGCAGTTGTAGTGTTGAGAACAAATGATAAGTCTGTTTGAGTTGCTGGGAAATTAAAGGCCTACTGAGTAGCCTCTTGGGGTTCCAGATAAATGGACATGTCTCTGTGCAGCTGCTGGCTATTGTCTCACTAGACGACGGCTGGAATTCCAACCCTGATGTTTCCTTTTGGTCTGGAGCTGAATGTCCGCAGTACGTTCTAATGAAGTCTTGCACTGGCCCTAAACTCGGATCTGCTTTTCTGCCCTTTGGTCCAACTTTGTTTTGAACGACTGTATATCTGTGCAGACCGTGTGCTCTTTTCTGTCTTTAAACTTCAAAGACTCCCTAGTCAAAAGCTCTGCATCAATTAGTTGGATGTTGAAGAGTTTTAATAGACCTCCTGCTTGTATATCTGCATTACAGGGACATAGAAATTCAGAGCACATAGTCGTATCTCTGCTCCATTGCCTGGTCGATTCTCTGCGATTTTTAGGGTCATCAATGATGATTTTTCATGCACGAATTGAAACGTTGCCCTCCAGTGAATTTGTGCTGTACTCATTAATGACTGTTGTCCTCAAAGAACCTCATTTATCAAGCATGATATAAAATAGCATTTGAAAGTACTTGGGAACACGTGTAGTAAAAACGTAGACACCAGTTTGTGTTATATGAAATTTGAACATCCACAAAGTCTTGAGCAGCGTAACCCACTATGCCATGCTTTTCATTTTGCACTGTTGCTTTTAACAGTATAGTGAATTATTTCAATTAAAGTTCCTCTTTAGAAATGTAGCTGATGCTCTCAGAGGAAATTACAAAGAGTGCAACGGGCTTTCAACTTCTCTCTTGGAAAGCAAATGTTTGCAAATCAACTTGAAGGACTGTGATGACTGCCTATTTAGACTACAGTGGTAGTCTCAGCTCTAAGTGTATGTTTGAATGATGACTGCACTCAAACCATGTTACAGCGATTTTAATGATGTAGTAAAAATTCAAGTAGATATCATCTTTTGTTCCGTGGTTGTGATGGGTTTATTAGAACTATGGCGAGACACAGTTGGCTATATATGGCAAAATGAAAATAGAAAAATAAATATAACTTGTGAGATTTATCATGGAAAATGGCAGGTATTCCATTACTGTAAATATGGAACAAGAGCAAAACTCAAAGCTATGAATGAATGAGGGTCATTGTTCCTGTGCAGATGCCAGCTGATCGGGCTACAGAAGCCTGTACTGCAGCAAGTTCTTCCGTGATGAATAGATGTTTTTCACATCTGCTCATCAACACATTCAACACGTCTATTTTCAGACATGTTCATTTTTCAAGGAACATGGTAACTGCCTGAATGATTCATACAGTAAGGCCTCTCACTCGTGTTTTAATTATGAATTGCATTCACTTGTCAGGCAGGCACTTTGAGAAATGGTGAGTTCCCTTAAATGCACATCACTATTCTCATACGGTCTACTTTTCAAATATTAACCTATGGTTATTCTTTTTATGGGAAATGTTTATTGCTAAAATACAGTTTATTTGCATTGCTACACATTTTTATTCCATTCTTTTTACTCATTTTCCATAGACATTCAGTATGTGTAGGTACACATGAAATGACGGCTTATCCAGAGTATGGAGATGTCTGTTCGTCTGCTGACCTGAACAGACATCTGTCCTTCTTACGGGATAAAACTTTACGGAGAGCTTTGTGCACAGCTGTTTGCTCCTGACCTACTCCCTGATATGACATAATCCAGAATAATGCTTTATAGAAGGACTTGGCAATATATCGATAGTCATATGAGACGAGATATCTTCTCAGATTTTGGATATTGTAATATGGTAATAAGGCGTTAGTGTTGAATTTTCCTGGTTTTAAAGTCTGCATTACAGTAAAGTGATGTCATTTTCTGAATTTACCAGACTGTTCTAGCTTTTTTATTAGTTTCCTTTACCCACTAATTATTATTTTTGCCTTTTTTTTATCCACATTTCTGATGTTTGTTTTTTTGTTTATTTTTTATTAACAATTTTATTGTGTAAATATTAAGACCCTTGTGAGTTGATGCTGTTTTATTGCAGCTATAGAAAACAGAGCTGACACTATTGAAGTTGATTAAAAATGATCCCGGTTGCCAAAACCCACTCTCCTGCCAAAAGGCACAGACACCAACCTTTTGGAAACACGAGCGATCCAGGGGAGTTGCTCCTGAGCTGCTGGGCTGAACTGGAATCGCAGGCCTGGAGTTGGCATGGCGTTGTGCGTTTGTCCACCCAAAAGTGAATGGCGAGGCCGAGGCTACATAGCCTGAATATCAAACCGAATTGGCATTTTGTTTTCACTTCATTATTCAGCGAACATTGTGTTCATGTTAGCCCTATTTTGTCCTAACCGATCAGCAGGAAGTCGCATATCCTTTCCTCTACTATGTCATTTTCAGTCCACACAAGTTGTGGAGGAGGTCGCTTGGAGCCGCTCACACAGCGATCTAACACATGCAGGTTTCAGTTATTTCTGCAGGTTGACTTCCAACAACCTGTACAGCCAAGTCAATCTCATCAATAAGCCCAACCAGACCTATTTGAATCACTGAAAAAAGGGAAATGCTGGCAGTCGCTCAGAGGTCTGGACACAAGCTTGAGGCTACATAGGTTTTTGGAAGACATTAACAGGTAGAATTTATATTGGATGCTTGCTGTCTGGCTATCAGTGCAAAAATATCCTTCTACTACTCTTTGAAGCTTTTCATCTCGTGTCTCCAGATGAAAAGATGAATACATGTCTATTTTTTAACAGTAGTAACTTAATTTCATATGACACTGAGGAGAGCTAGAAGTTGTCAACATTAAAAAAGGAGAAATGGCACGGAGGTGGTAAATGAGCTAAATTCAGTTTGACCAATAGTGTGGCAGTGGTGGAAAAGAATCTCATGAGAGATGAAAGTGAGAATCTGTATTGGATGAATCAGAAATCTTTGGAGTTAGCTAAGGTAGGGCTGAATCCCCCCCGATAAGGTCCTATCTCTGGAATGTTCCATGACTCACCTCCACACTATTCTCTGGGAAGGAGGATCCCTGCCCAGAGAATAGTGGAGTCACTTGGTCTGCTCCATCTCTGATACACTGAGGTGTTGACGGCACCAAGTTTTCAAGGCTATTATCACAGCCACTGCTGCATCACTACCTTCATCCACACTTCACTCCCTAAGTGTGATTGATGGAAATGTCGTGCCTGGCCTAGCCCTGTGTCATGGCATACAGCCGAGGGCAAGGACTCCTGCAAGAAGAACGGAGGAGAGGAAGGGGGCAGAGGATTTGAACTTCATCGGTGCCGCTGCAAATCAGTATGAGCAGAGTTTACACTTGCACAATGTGTAAGAGCAAAGTTGTCACCCTTGACAACATGATGCCGTGTCGACGGAGGCTGTAATAGCTCAGGGATGCTGGGACGGGGTCAGTACACCTCTGCCAAGTAAACAGAGGTGTTAAATTATAAGGGTTAAGAAACGGTTATAATAGTGTCAAGTTCACGCAGAGTTTGCCTCGAAAGTGACCGCTGCATTAATAGTTGCACTCATTTTCAGAGGAATCACGTATCGTCTTCTAAAGTTAATTAGTGTGGGGTTTGTTTGGTCAAAGATGTGTGTGTGTGTGTGCAGAACTACACAAGGAATATGGTTAAAAAAACAAGACTCCATCCAAATCCAGTGGTGTAAAGTAACTCCCTCAAGTACCGACTTAAGTACAGCTTTGAGATGCGTAGTTTAGTATTTTCCATTTCATGTGTATAATAGATTGTACATTTTATTCCACAGTTTCACTAATTCTATTTTACAGATTAAATCACATCTATGTTCACCCTGGCGTTGTCAGTTATTTTGGCAAACAAAAATTATTTTCTTTACACTTAACTTTGCCTTATTGACATATCACATAATGCTACAACCTTGATTCATTCCATGAAATTCATGAAATGTAACCAACATAACCATGACATGGAGATTTCACCTGCATCATGTAATGAGCTCTTCCATTCTAAAATAATGTGTGTGTATTAAGATTTTGAGTGCACGACTTTTACTGATTCATGGAATTTTTTTGTATGGACATATTGCTGGAATCTGTGTTTGAGGATCAAACACTCTCCTTCTATATGCTTGATAGAGGACGTTAGAGGTTTGTAGTTTTCTCAGCTGGAATTCACTTACTAACTGCTTCCAATGGTGAGACCAAAAGAAGCAACGGAATCTGTCAGAAAATTCTTTAACCCTTTCTGAGCCACTTCACCACCCACTTGTTTGCTCCAATATGTGACCGATTCATGCAGTAGACAAATTATTTATTTATTTCTTAGTTATTGAGTGAAGAGCCTCCATTTCCCTGTACATGACTAGAAGACAATGACATTCAATCCCCTTCATAGAGTCTGTACTCCTCAAGGATGAACTACAACCGTTGCCTTGGTGACCAAACATTTAGCTCCTAAAGGAACCGCTCCTGCATCAATTCAAACATTCCCCGAGGTTGCATCCTGCTGTGGGTCATGTGACTCACAACCGCTAACCTTGATTACACAGCGTCTCTCTGGGAGGCTCGCTTCACATGCACGGCCTGTGGGAGCAGTGCCTGAACAGTGTGTTCCCTGACCTATGGGCGAGGTCACCCGAGAGCACAATGCACAACACAAATGTGGCCCATTACAACTTAACAGCAGCAATTTTACTCTATTTTGCTTATTGCACTGAACCGAACGCGGCCCAAAGTGCCTCGGCTATGTATTGAACATAATTTGCTCCCAAATTATACCATGCATGGCACTGTGAGGCATTTTTAATATGTGTAATTTCATGTTGTTGATAGCAGCAACGTAACTCTGTGGCCTTGTTTTAAAGTTTGGGGTGTTCAATTTCAATACGCTCGGCACAAGAGGTTGACGGCAGCAGCCGTAATTGAAAACACTTTTCAGGGTCACGCTCCGTATAGATCTGAGGAGTAATTCTGGCCAGCAGAGATGACAGAGACAGAAGTCAATGGGAGTTATTGCCCTCCTAGTGAGGAGTTCATTGCTGAAGATCTGAAAGGAGGTAAATGGCAAAGCAGGGAACACCCAGCTCTTAAACCCGTGCCCACGACTATGGCTGGCTGTGAAACCACAGCACGGTTTGAACGGTACTGGCGCAACAGTTTCCACAATGGAAATTGGCACCGAATGCTTGTTAAGACGCTTGTTTACTTTCTTCAGATATATCACTTTGTTCATGTTATTTTGGTACAGCCCTGTTAAATGTAATACAATAATAGTAAAAAATAATTGTAGAGAAACATGCAATGGTCACCAAAGCTATGTAGCCAAAACACATTGTTTTGCTGTTCAAATTTACAGACTATTTATAAAATAATTCCAATTTATTACAGTTGAGGTGATTTTTATTGGTTATATTACTCACCGACGCAAATTGCTGATATCTCTGCTCAGAGACGTTAGTTCGACAAAAAAAACTAAACGACAAAAACACAACGGGATGCAGTCAGACCATCGGGCAGGTTGTTTGAGCCGGATTATATAATCTGCTTTGTTTGGAGGTAAAATGAAAGCGTGCCCTACAGAAATGTCGGCAATAATCCCTCATTGCACAGGAAAACTGTGTGCAGGAAGCTGTTGTCTACGTTTTTGATAGATCTTTACAACTGACAGTTTCTTTCCCCGTAGAGCTTCATTTTTAAACCATGTAGCCATCTTCCCAGATCTCCGTGATTAGTTGTTGAACACAATGTTATTATCAGTCATATAAATAATGGCCAAAACTACACAAATAAGACCCAAATTGTAATTATACTTTCAGCTTTCTTTATGATCAAAACAAAATGACTTATAATCTCTATTTATGCATCTTTATCTATTTGTTGAGCAGCCTGTCGTGCCGTTTTTTGTTTTCTCTTTATTTTATGGCTGTCACAGTCATTTTTATGGTCTGTTGGTTTGATTATATGCTGTGTTTCTTCTTGAAAAGTGACAGAGCACACATAAAAAGCTTGGTGAAAACACAATGCATAATGACTTTATTAAAAGCAGGCGGTTTGGGAGAAATGTTAGGATTGCTAAACAAAGCCAGACTCTCATGGGGTTTACCCAAAAATACTACACTCAAGGTTCATTTTTATCCAAGAAACATCAATGGTGTCGAATGGGTTTGTGTATATTCTAAAATAACGTATTCAGAGTCCTCTTGGGTTGCCGGCAGTGAATTCTGCTGGTGACTGTGGAGTGGAGATCAAAAACTGTAATAAACAGAAAGAGGATCTACTGTCCGCCTCACCAAGTCATTTTCATTGTATTTTGCTTGGTCAAGCTCTGAGCACATGATCTCTGAAGGGAGGGATTACAGGAGTACTAAGCTCCAGATATTTTTTTCCATCTTCCATGGCTCTAATTAATCAGGGCAGGGTTCTACCGAGGGGCTTAACTGGCCCCTTGTCAATTTGCAGCTATCTTCTTGCTTAGACAGGCCTCAACAGCACTAGCCCGGTTGCATTCGTAGATATCACCTTTATAATGGGCAAAGCTTTCACAAGCTGATGAGATGCTGAGCAAACAAAATGCAACCAATAAAGAACTGAGGTTGCAAAGGGAATATAGCAACTTCTGCCTTTTTTTAAATAGATTTAATGACTGCTATAATCATAAAACTGGCTCTCATATTTCATTATTGTGATTGTGCCTTATGAGAACAGTGTTTCCAGGGACTGTTTGAGGTCATGGAAATACCCCCCCATCCTTGGAAGAAAGAAAATCAGTTTTTGTTTTTATCGTCATGACACAAGTGAAGAACGGGGCTTTCTCCTGTACTGTACTCAATCATCTTGGCTCTATCTTATTTCTGTGATGGCACATGGTTTACAAGCCCCAAGAAGTGCATCCGACTACAGCGGATTGCAAGTACTTTTAGAAAGTCTGACATTTTTTATTCTTACATTTTCATATTTGATTCATCCGAAGAGCTAAAGCAAGCAGAATGTCAAGGTTTCGGGAAGATTCTGAAGACAATATTTTTTATTAAGGCTTATAAAATACCTAAATCGTATATAGTAACAACAACATAAATGGCTGTAACAGACGTTTTCCAGGATTTTTGCTGTGCAGTTTTTCATTGTGGTTATTAAGTCAGTAAACATATCAACACAACAGAAACAATTGGAAAATGACTGTTTTTAAAAAATATCTATTCTCACTTATTCTTTCTTTGGTTTATTTTCCTCTCGTCAGGCTACATTTCTCAGGCCTTATGAAAATCCCCAATACCTTTGCCACTTTTATCTCATTAACAGTCCATTAATTGTTTCTTTTTAGTCGCGCTTCAAGCTAGAGCCAAAGAACTGTCAGCCATGCCCTACTTCTATTATCGTTTAGTGAACAGTGCTGTGGCGCTGTGTCAAGTCATAATGCAACTTGATTCTGGTAATCCATGATTCACTGTTGGAGGTGAGCATTTCAGGGGAAACGTGTGTTTATGTTGTAGTATCTGCACTCGAACAAGTTGTAAAAGCTACAGATGAATATCCTTATCTTTTAAGCCACACATTTCACAAAACGAACAAATGTAAACCTATCTTTTTAATCATTAGTCCCAACACTACACTATGCTCTTCAGCTTCATAAAGGCTGGCACTTTTTCATCTTTCATATTTGGAGATCTATGTTCCGATATGAGATTTTAAGCTCAAACACGCTTGGCAGACTTGGCACAATGGCTAAACGGTTTGTGTCGAGCATTAACTGTATCTATGTATCACTAACTTGGAGGAGTGCCGTTGTGCAGTGTGTTGAAACAGAACGGAGTGTGGGTCTCGGGCCATGGTCAACTTCAAGCAGCATAGAGTTAGAGAAACCAGAAGCTCATATAAAAACGATGGTAACTAATAACAGATTTGACTTATTTTATCACCTGCTGGTCATTAATTGGCATCTGCTCACTCTGCCCATAAGACTGCAAAGCAGCACGAGTGACTTCTAAGCCAAGCCGAGCTTCTTAGAGTGTAGCAGCTCATTGCAAATGTTAAATCTAATGGTGCGTGTTTTCTTTGGCAGCGCCTGCCTCAGGGCTTCAGGCTCTATTGACAATCCAGTAGTATGCTTCAGATTTACTGGTTCGTGTCCAGCCAGCTCTTTTTATTTACAGTACGTTGGCTTGTGGGATCTGAGGTGAGGAACATCTGTGAGCAATTGAGACAAAAGGAGGACAGGACCTCATCACACGTGCTGCTGACATTAAGCTGCTTTTCTACTGGAGCCCACTTTCTTGCCACGTGGAGTGTGCTAAGTGCTAGCAAACATTCTGTTTGACTGCTACCAGTGACCAATTTTCAGACAATTACAGATGTACTGTAGCCTCTGACTGTATGAATGTGTATGAATGGGTGAATGCTGACGTGGTGTCAAGCGCTTTGAGTGATCGCTAAGATTGGAAAAGCACAATGTAAATGCAGTCCATGCTGTACCGGGTATGAAGACGGAGCTCATAGGTTGTATTTCGGCTTGTTGGATTCAGCCTTGCATCTGTAAGAGGTCTGACGAATGCTATGGAAGCTACAGAGCTAATTCTCTAGATGGTAATGAAACCTGCAATATATTTCCATTTTCACATTTTTTTGTATTGTTTTGTCTGACCAACTCCAAAACTTAAAGATATTCAATTTACAGTCACAAACACATAATTACATTTGAGGAGCTGGAACATTTGAATCTTGGAAAACAAGTTAAGCGCTTAATAAATCTACTGTACGATCGTTTTAGCTGTAAAATAAAGGCACAATACCAACATGGTAATTAAATAGTAGTGCTCTTCAATGCAGGTTTCTAAACATTGCTCATGTACCCAGACACAACAGACAGAACCCCTGCCATAGGCAGACGTATTATGTGGCGTCCCTCTCCTTTCATTGCTAATATGCATCCTGACTAAGATTTGGGCGAGTTGTATGCGCTGTCAAAGCTTTGCAGACTGGCAGGAGGCGCTCTGTTTACCAGCCAGCTGGAAAGGAAGAAAGCAAGGTTGTGATTAAGTCTGCCTATGAGGTAGAAGGCATGAGATAGTTGAGGCATGATAAGCCAAGGGACCCAAGCGTTGTTGTGTACCAGATGGATTGAGATATTGCGAAAGGCTTAAGGCAGTGTGGAAAGATGAAGGGATTATAGCAGCCAATCTTTCTGTCAATAAGTGGTTCCGAGGCTAGACATTTTTTACCTATATCAGTGTGTCCAAGAGACTGAGGCATACACAAAACAATTACATTTATTTCCACTTGGAAAATATCTGTCAAATGTGTTCCTGTAAGATTTTCTCTAAAATTAGCAGATGCTGTTATCTCCTGGTCACAAAAAGCTCAAAAAGAAGTAGTTGTTTATTAGGCTAATCAAGGCTGCAGCTGACCTCGTATGTCATAAATAATGACAAACGGGTAGGAACTGGCTGAAAATGTCGGTTTTTAATGAGGAACTGCTAAAATATGTACATCTTTTTAACCTCTTCTCACTTTCCGATGGTTCTAGAATAATATTGCATTATTATACAGATTGTTCAGGAGATAACTCCCTTGAGTTCCCACCATCAGTAAATAAACTGCATACATTTGGCAGAAGTTGTTTTTGTCTGCGAGTTTCCGAGTTCGAATTACAGAATTCACGTCAGCCTAAACCAACCAAATGAAAAGGGTAAACGTTTGCTTGAACTGCGCTAAACGGGTCATGTGTAAAAAATAATAATAATAAATAAATATACAACTTCCACAGTGATGTTTTTCAAATGGACACTACTTATGATGGAAGGCACAAGGGAATATTAGCAAATGGAGAAGGAACTCTGACACTCCACCGGAATTAAGATAAAAAACTTTAGTGTCCTGTCAGTGCAGTTTATTTCCATCACTGCACTGATGAAATGATCAATATCTTTGTTGTAGCGAGTTGTTTGTCACAGTAAAACCAGCTGTAACAAAGCCCACTGACTGCGCACCTTTAGAGCGACATGTCATTAAATGTGACTGGTGTATTGGAAATTATATTAAATCGGAGTTTGGAAACTATCACTCACTGGTTCCTGACAGTTTACTGATGAGAATCACAAGTTTTCCCTGTCCCCACCCCCCCCCCCCCGGAGACAGGTTTCTTTTGGAGGGGTCAGAGTAACCCCAATTGATTGTGACTGTGGCATTGACGAAGAGCGTTTGTTTTTGCTCTTGAAAACGAGTGGTGATGTAAGACCTCGCCTTTGTTGTCTAGCCTGTGTTGTTCTTAGCTCTCATGTAAAAGTCCACTGAGTTTGTGGCCACTTTCATCAAACAGGAAGCACATCTGTGTCTTTTTGCCCTCTAAATATTCACCACATCTGAAACCGGTGCTGTTTATTTTCTAACTTTGTTCATTTCCTGAACATCCTGTAACTTCCATAATAAAGCGGCAAACAGCAGATTTCAAGGGTGTCGGCTAACATTGAAAACATCCCGGGATGTGTACTGCTGCCTCAATATTTGTGAAAACTGCTGGAAAATGTTACCTTTTTTTTTTTTTATACTCTTATCTTATGTAACGCAATGCTAACACAATGTTTGTACTTTATGTGAAAAAACTTGAAACTAGCTGTTATGCATGGCACATCTGTAAGTATTTTATAGTCTTAATATAACTACTCTTCCCCTATGGACTTTATTTTGGTGAGCCACTCAAATAGCATCTAATGCGTTCCTCTTTTTCTTTACATGGAAAATGTTGTTCTTGTGCTTGGAAAATGCCCAGCACACATTTCCAGAGCCCATGTCACGTATTTAAATGACTTGTTTTGTATGAACAGCAGTCCACACTCACATTTGTGAGGGGGAAGGGAGAATATTTGGCTTTTTTTTTTTTTTTTTGCTCGATTTGATTATTTTCACGATTAATGGATTAACAAAATTGTTGTTGCTTAATGAAGTCATTCGACTAACTGATTAATGGACCAACAGCTTCAGCATAATCTAGTCTTTTTGGCATGTCATCGTGGTATAGGACATGTGACGCTGCGGGCACACACTTTTCTCCAGTTTGTTTTGGTACACAGTGAGACGCATTCTCTTAACTTGAATTCCTCTGGTGCTGAATAATCGAGCATATTTCTGTTTCCACGGGGCAGTGGTCCTATTGTTCATTGCTTCCAATACACTGCATTTCTCCCCAGATTCAGTCTTATCAGGACTGAAGAGCTTACTGCCGAAATGATGTCCCAGTGGCGATGCTTCGTCATCAGCACTTCCAATTGCAGGAGGAATGTGTGCAGTTCCCAGAGTGTGGTACAACACAAAGACTTAGTATACGGTCTATAGAGAGAAACGGTAATGGAAAATAAAATAACTGTAGATCTCTGCAAGGATTTTTTTTTTTTTCTTATGAGTTTCCAAACTTCGACTGAGGTATTGTAGAATCTGTTCAGAAGCTTTTGCCTATGACATTTCAGAAACGTTTTGAAGTGCTGTCATCACTGCTGCTTGTTTCATCTGGAAAATTACAAATCCAACACTGTTTTTGGATGTTTTTTTTGCACATTTACGTTTTATAAACGGCATTGACAACAATACAATCTTATTCTTCTTTTCAACAACTTGCTAAATGAGTACATCTCTGAGAACCATCCTGTCTTGACCTTTTGTGGTGCATGTCTTAATGTAACAGAGAAACTCACCATTGGATCTTCAGATCATTTATGGGAACACACGAGGGTCAATGCTCCTATAAAAGCCACAAATGATGTTACAATTGAATTTGCAGGCATACAGGACAAAAGACAGGGGTAGAGATAATAGAGGTTCCGATTACTCATCTGGCAGACCGGGGTATAATGAGATTGCCTAGGTATGAGTTGATTATGCTGTCATATTGATAAAAAATAATTGCATTTCCATAATCCCCATTAGAGTTTGAGTTTGGAAAGTGGTTTAACAGTGCAAATGCACACGCAGTACAGGGGCTATCCCCCCCCCTAAAGAGCAGCATACACCAGCTATTTCAGGTCCAAAGAGCCACGAGAGAACTCCAACGGACACTGGCCAGTTATTTGGGGATATCGGACTTATGTCTGATGAAAGCTGCGATGACTGATTATGAATTATCCTGCGTCTGAACTGAGTGTCTGCGGCGTTGAATTTATTTTATACCACCAGTCCACAACAGAGACACAAACCTGTAAGAGCACGAGTGTGTTTCTGAATACATTACCACTGTTCATCTTCGCCGGTACTTTATTCTCTCGGGCCGTTTTTGTGAGCTTGAGAATCCTATTGTTTGTAGTATGGATGTCAAGATTGCAGAAATTCAATCATGTCCTTTTGAACTGTGTCCTGGCAAACTCGACCAGGAGGCATTGTGGCATTTATGATTGTCCTGTCATATTACAGTGGGATAGATTATTATTCGCATAAAGCAGATGAGAAGCTCTTACCAGTTTGTGCCACTTTCTAAACGGCTACAAAAGAAGACTGAGAGGCCACTGTGATGCAAATAGTGTCTTTCTATTTTATTTGAAGGTTTAGATGCTTTGTTACGCTCCGTGTTCAGAATAAGAATATACAGTAGACACCAAAATCGACTCCAGTAATCCATGCAAACATGTTTCATGTATACAGATGATATGCCGTTAAAATATCATAAAATTCTACCTCACCAATGGTTACACTTTTTTGCCTACGATCTTCCCCCTCGTGTGTCTTATTCCTGCAGGCATCTTCATCAGCTGGAGATCCGGGTAGACTATCAGGGTCCTGCTAGACTCATTCTTTAACAGTTAGGAAAAGAGAACTTCCAAAGAGCTAGTGATCCAGTGAAGATGCAATATCTCACAGTGAGCGATGTGTGACTTAAGCTTTGTTTATAATAGTATTTCACAGAAACGTCAGACTTGGCTTGCTGTTTAAACAACACTCATAATGATTGTTTGACAGACTCCAGTGTCGCCTCCTGAGTTATAACAGCAAGCTCATTAGTGGAAAAGTTGGTTAGCTGTGTATGCAACTGTTTTGATAATTACAGTACATCTATAATTTGTGTGTTGAAAATTGTCTCCTCTCTAGTCTGTATAAGAACTCTGTTAGATTTGATTGAATGTGAAATATTAATGAATGAGAAATGCAGAAATGGATTTGATGTGTTACTTTTGCAGTTTCACACAGTGCTCTGCAACTGCACGCCAGTTCTGTGTAACCTGCACAGCAGTAGGACTGGTAGTATTGGTACAGTAGTAACATTAGCATAGTATTTAGTTATTTATTATTTACCCATGTAGCCTTAAAGTATTTTTGTCAACAACATGCAAATAACTAGTTTTTGGACGACATTGACCATCAATTGCAAATGGCAGTGGATCATGTTGTGCAGTTAGTGGAAACACTAAGACATACTGACAAGTAAATGAAGTGTAACAGGAAATAGCAGGGGGTTTGTGTAAAGCTCTAGCATGCTCCTCTAACTGGAGGTACTTAATAAACAGCATTTAAGATTTGCCAGTTAACCATCGAGACACATCAATATTTAATGATAATGTGCTGCAGGCTTACCACTTCTTTCATAGGCTCTTTTTGCGCTCCCTCCCTGCAGACAACTCTTATGGGCTTCTTTTCAGGTTGTTTTCTGACTGAGACATCAGACTCAAAACAGCCTCACTTATTCTTACTCTCTTCTACTGCAGTCTTCTACATTAGGCCTGAAACTGGTGTGACTTTTCTCTGATGTCCTATTATTTGGGCTGAATAGTTTGTTTTGTACACCCTGCCATGTACTTCAGCCCCTGTAGGCAAGTTGAATTGTGGCTTGGGAGCCTTTCACGCATCTACAGGTTGTACAGGTAAGAGTGAGAGCAGTGTTTAGGCACAGTGTTGGTAGCAAACTGAGACGCAGTGCTTACTGTTTGCTAGTCCTTTGTTGGTTCACTGGCACTACCGGCATGTGGTACGTGAACCCCATTCTGCAGTGCCAAAACCCTGTGTTTTGCACCAGGACAAGCAAGACATGTGCCAAACAAACGCATCCTGAATGTCTAGGTGAAAATACATTAGTCAGGCTACTTAAACAGTACAGATGCAATGAGTTAACTGCAGCTTTTGAAATGTAGCTGATAAGTAGAAATACTCATCTGCTGACCGAAGTGTTGAAAGATGGGATATGTGAACATGTGCATCGTGGTTCTGTGCTGTTTACCTGTGTGTGTTTTGTTAAGAGGCTCGATCAGAACGACCTGGTGCGTCCATGACTTGGGAGTCAAGTTAGGACAGTTGGGTAACTTAGTGGTCCATGTCTTGTCAGACCTTGACTTGGAGCAGTTTGGCACTAAGTCGGTGGCTTTGTTGGAAGAGTCTGGAGGAAAAAAAAAGGTTTTGTGGTCTTAATACTTCTCAGCTAGTGCTTAAGCCTGTTATCTGTGCCTGTGTGCTCTGCCACTGGCACACACTCTGCTCTGTTGTGCTTGTTTTCAACTGTCCGCTTGGACACCACCATCAAGTTAGTCGGAGCTATATGGAGCAGACATGGTGGTAACTCCTTCAAATCTCAAAGCGGACAGCCAAAGGCTTTTGTGGTGTTGTAGAAGCAGCAGCAGTTCAAATGAAGAAACGGTTACATACCTTTTTCCTTTATCTGCTGGCAATTTCCAAGTAAGGCAGGCAGAGCTGACTCATGACCCATAAACACACACTTGATGCTCCTGGCAGGAGCTAGCCTTTACGTTGGGAAACCAACTCCTAGCTGATAACTACTCATGAGCTCTGGTGAATGTACTGGAAAACTGATAAATAGAGAACAACCAGCTCCATCAATTTGTTCGTGTGTGTGGTAACATTTACAGAAGTTCACTCACCTAGTGTATGAGATGAGAACCTCCAATATCTGCCACCTGTGGCCTTTTGCGATGAAGCAAGTTCAACATATTAAAGATATATTTAGTTATCTGGCTTACCTAACCCTAACAACCAAAATCAAGCCAAGTGGATATACAACTGAGTGTAAACACTCAGTAAATCAACCCAGTGTTTCACATGAAAGGGATGGAAGAGCAGTGAAAAAGTTTAACACAGAATTCAGGCTCAATGCAGCAAAGTTGCAGCTGCCAAATGCAGGCGGAACAGCTGGCCAAAAATCGCCAACTGTGTGAACGCGTAAATGAACCGGATTATAATTTCACTGCCCATCTAGGGTTAGAGAAAATGTAACTATAATTACATTTGTGTATTCAATTAAGAGTAACTCAAATGCTCATGCTGTCTGCTGATTGTGTTAAAGGTGTTGCTAGTAAATACTGTGTAAAGCCAAAATAATTTATATCAGGGAGGACTCATTCACTTTGACAAGACTTCAGTTACTCAATGAAAAGATATACAAGTGGTTCCCCATTTTGTGACTGACACATTTTTTTAAGCCACATCTACAACATAAATGTATTATTATTATTATTTAATTATTTGCTGATATACATTTTTTTTAAATTTTATTAGTGTTAAGTTTGGTGAAATTCAATATTCTTGACATTTTAGACAATAAAATGAAAAGAACAATCCATTGATCTTACTTACTGAAGTATTGTCTGTAGTTAAAGCCTGACGTACAGCAGTTTATTACCCTGTGCCACAGCATTGTCCAACACCTATTGAATATACTATTTCAATGTAACAAGTGCCTTCATTGCTATTTTTAAAAAAAATTCGTGTCATTGGGGGCAGCGTTGGATGATTGTCGCCAGTCTTTGTGTGGCACCCTTCTTTGCACTGTAATCTGACTTTTTACAAGAATATATCATTTAGTAGGGTTAAGAGGGGCTGCAGATCAAACTGTTGATAAATGTTATCTCTAAATGCTACTTTCAGAATGCTGCCAATGTGCAATCACAACTGTGGGCGGACTCCTCTGGACGACATTTCACACAGAATAATAGTGACCTTTTCAGTCTTTTGCTTACACTCCTATCACTTCAGAGCTACTTTTCGCCTCCCTTACTTGCCCTTTGCATGTCCTCTTTCCTTGAGCACTGGAGAGGGCCGAGATTATTACCACTTTAGGAAAGTAAAAGGACAAAGGGGCTTTCTTTAGGTAGATTAATAAGTTGACCTTGGCATTCACTTTCCACAGCCCTTTCACTCTTGCAAAATTGACGCGATTTGCTGGCTATTAAATAGCATGAATGAGGAAGTGTTTTATGGTGATTTCGACTAAAGGAAATGGTGTGAAAAGGAGGAGAGCTATTTACCATCCCAGACCATTCTCCTCCCTTTATAGAGACAAAGTATTTTGCTAATAAGAAGAACTGTGGCTGGTTGATTTCCTTCTAGGAATGAGGAAAGGCAACGTGCCATGAAGTCGGGGGGAAAAAAAACACAAAGTCCAGTCAGCTTTTTTTTTTTTTTGCCTGTACAGTATGTGTGCAATTCAAATAAAAAGACTTCAGTAGTGTCGAAATGAGATGTAGTCTTGTAAACCCGTTGAAACTCATTTGTGCAGTGTTTACAGTTATCAGCATGAAGAACACTGACCCCTAACCAAGACGGACAAATGAAATAGTGTATTTAATGGCCCCTATGAAGGCCTGATTATAGCCTGACCTCCGTAGTAAAAGGTTGTGATGTAACCTGAGACAGTGTTAATCCTTTAAGCTGACTTGAATTAAACAAGCAAACAGTACAACGTAGAGCTGCAGGGATTTAACAGTTGGGAAAACACTGCAGCTCTGACATCGCACCCTTCAAAGTTAGTTTTTAAAAGGGCGCACCTTCATCATTTTAACAATGCCTCAATCCGCCATGACTTTGCTTGGCTGGTCATTATCATTAATGCGAAAACACGATCAACCTTGTAAAATGTGGTGAACAGTGGGGAACGGGGCTGCGGTTCACTCTCAAACTCAACTTTATTTAAAGGTCAGCTGAATATAGCAATGTAGTTTTTCTTCCCCTCTTCAGGAAATGATCCAGTGTTGTTTGTAAAGCTGCTCTGCTCAAAGCCTCTTGGCTTCATTTACCTTCCATCTGGAAGGCTTTTCATGTGCAACGTTTTGTACTACAGTATATGTTCTGTTTGAAAGTTGTTTACAATGTAACTAATTTCTTTTTTTTTTTTTGTCTGTGTCTTTCTTCTCTGCTCGTTTGGATCACATGCTGTGTTCTCCTCATGCCTTCAATAGGTGAGTCATCTGACTACTTTTACTATACCAGTTAATACGCCCTTAGGGGACAACTATATGTTCAAACAAGGGTACAAAATCCAAGGTGACTGTCTCCTGGAATTAATGGCAATATAACTAATGGCTTTCTATTACTGAAGGCCAATTTGCCCTTTTACTGGTGGGTCTTAAAGATGGTAATTGTGTTCGACCTGTCAGCCGTCTGTCCATCCAACTCTTGGGTCCATAACCAGATGCCCCCGTAAAAGTATCTTTCTGAACTTTCCATCAACTGTGAACTTTTCTCTAATGCCAACAACATCAGGCCAAATGTTGCACTTTTATACAAATCATATCTCAATCAAAAGAGCAGATTTCCATGAAATGAACATCTCCACGGGGCTAGCGCTGCTCAAAATGAGTTTACTTTCATTAATAAAAGGCTTTAAATGCTCAGCAAACATATCTTCTCCGTCAGCTTCTCACTATGAGCGATACGGTCCCACACGCCAATTGTTTTGCCAAAGCTTCAATGCTTTTAGGTATTTCACATTAGAGATGTCCGTCTGTGCTCTTCCTCAGTTTGAAAAGGGTGATGTCTGTTAACCAATCGGATCAAAGCGATTTCACAGAACGTTACAAGGCCATTGTCGATCAGAACTGATCAAATTTAAAAGAAGGGGGGAAAAAAAGCTGAAACGATTTTGAAAAGGAATTAATCAACTATTTTGATCATTTTAAAAGTCCAAAACACAAAAAATCCACTGGTTGCACCTTTTTAGTTTATATAATACTTATTTATAAATATGTCTTGAAGAAAGGGTAAAGCCACCCCAATTTAGTTTGCTATATCAACATAATGAGGGACTGTCAGCAGGTCTGTCGTGGCCGGTATGTTGTGAACATGACTGCTAGTGTAGGATATATAATGTGACCGTAATGACTCTTTCGTGATAATGTTGCAGATAATGTAGTGTAGTTATAGGACACACGCACACATCCATACACAGACTCTCAAAACAGTTGCAGTCTCACCTTCCAAAGACCTCATAAATTTTACAAGCTTCCCCAGTTTTGTTTTCATCTTAAATTTCCAAATCTGGTTGTGATTAAGCTGCTCAGCGAGAGCCTCTGGATGCCTTCCAAGCCCCTAGCCGCACGGGTCCCTCCTTAAACGCTCCCGTCTGCTGCCGGCCGTCCGCCACTGTGCATTTATTCAAAAGAGAGGGGCCCCATCAGCCCGCTAAACCCACTGTCCCAGGGTCTAGGGTCCTCTCCACAGGGAGTATCCAATGTCAGCCTCCTGCTCCATGAGGTGATCCATGATGGAGCTTTGCTCAGAGCACTAAGGTTTCAGCTCAGAATTTATCATGGTCTACTCACAGCTTGGATTGCACGTATCCCTCAAAGGACCAGAGGACGGCTATTTTAAACTTAGCTTCCTGTCAGCAGCACCCCCAAGCGTAGTATTTGGAAAAAGGAGAAATTAGCATTTTAAAAGGACCATACTGGTGTGTTTTTTATTTTTATTTTTATGTTTGTGCCCTTTTTAAAGGGTCAGCTTACCAAAATTACAAAACGGGTATCTTGCAACTCAGGATTTGCAGGTTTTGAAGTAGCTGCTTGTGAGATTTCTGGCTCCATCCCAATACAATTGAGGTAAATGACATCTCATTTGTGGATCTGAAAGCACTAATGCAATAGCCTGTGGCCTACAGTAGTGTGGTACAGTCGTATAGTCTGGGAGAGAAACTGACAAAGCAAGCGGCAAATACATTAGTATTCTATAGGTTGGGCTAATTAGAAGTAACAAGCCGCAGGGTTTCCCTTGATACTGATATCAAACAAAGTTCAGTTCACCACTGAGATCCATCAGCCTGAAAGACTAATAAATATAAATGTACCTAAAGCTCTTAACAGAAATGTGTCTACAATGCAATCCCATTTCATTAAGTGGCTTATTTACCCATTTCTGGTTCTGTGCACTTTAGAATAACACGTCCAAACGTGAGATGTGTTAATTGATCATTATCATTTAATGAAGAGAGCAATACATGTGAAATATTATATTAGGAAAACAAATCTGGAGCACTAATGTGGTTCCTGTAGGCCCCTGTATAACATTTCTACTTTCTACCCCCCAAAAAATAGTCTGTTTATGTAATGAGAAATATGAGATTGTTGCTGGAATTTGTAGAAATGCAGAAATCTCAGATGCAGATCAATCAAAACCATGAAAAGTTGAACTTAAAATAAACTAGAAACAAGTTGTCTTTGTAATTGGTGTCAACAGACTCTTGAACACAAGTCATGAACATATCTGAATCGGTTTTATGGGCCAAGGATGTGTACATGTACAAAGAGTTTGACTTGCACAGAAATGGACTGTTTTGTATTTTTATACACACGCATATATATATATTTCTTATAAAAATAAACTGCTTATAGGTGATTCATCACACCAAGCAGAAATGACATTACAGCTGCGTTACACACATTGCACTTGAATGTTTATTTTAATTCTGCAGTGACTCACTCTTTAGGTTTGTTGAACATGTTCTTTAGTTTGAGATTCCTCCCTGAATGACACATCCTTGAAGAGTCTATGTAAGCTCTCTCCATCACCTCCAGCACCTAATTGTGTTTGTAATTGATTTTAATTGGAGCACAACCATATTTCTTTATACAATAATTCTCTGTCATGGGGTATGTGACCTTCTGTGGAGTGATCCACAAGAGCAAGCTGACAAACGCAATTCTAATTGGGGCAGGATTTGGCGGCTTCCTTTCAGGACCGTATCACCTACCCATCACGTCAGCATGCGCCTGTGTTCTCAGGGTGGGCTGGAAGACAGGATAATTGCAGAGAGGCTACAGACTAGGAAGAGAATGTATGAAATAAAAAAAAAAAAGCTAAGAACGAAAAGCACTTTACTGCATCAAAACTTAGCATTTTCCTTTCATGTTTTGAGACGGATGGCACATGCATTGTTTAAAGGCTGTGATGGCTGACATATCTGTTGGAGGAGAACCCTCTCTCGCATCCCTGATGTATAGATATAGTAGTGTGAGAAATTAATAAGGAAGTAAAAAATGCGCTGTGCTTCTATGATATCTATATATCTATAGATATCTATATATCTAAGAATGTTACAAAGTCTAAATGATAATCAGCAATACACACTACAAACTTACAAAAACCCTCCGAAAGTTTCAAATGAATGTAAACTAATGTTCAACAAGCAGGCATGTAAAGAATATACATTTTTAGCAGCCCCCCCTCCCCCAGAATCAATGCTCTGTTATTTAGGAATAATCAGACGCCTCATGTCTTCCTTGGAACTACTTTCTGCCAAAGAAATAATGGAAACATTGTTGTAGGATCTATGTTTCTGTTGGATTTTTCAATATGTAATTTTCAAAGCTGCGAGCACCGCGAATACAATTCTGTTCATCTCCATTGTATTGGGGTGATGAATTGACTGAGATCTCAAACCTGTAGTTTGAAATAACTGACACTTTAAACAAATCCAAGACCACGCCAGTGTTTGTGTGTTTTCAGCCGAAAATCACCTTCTGTTGAATGCGTTTTTGCCTAGTATCCAGCCAAGCATTTGTTTTACAGTCATTTGAAATTCTCTTTATGCCTCGTGATCCATTACAGTGAATGGTTAATGCTTCATGTGGTGGCTTTTCAGAGTTCTGAAAGCGGGCAGTATTGCATTGATTAGCGACTGCATGTCGGTTTGAAGTAAAACTTGAAAGACACATCCTATGCACACATGGACATGTCATTCATCTCTCCGCCAATGCAGGTATGTTTAAATATAAATGGTGACATCTGGAACCCTCTCTCCTATTTTCATGGTTATTGAGAATTCCCTTAATACTAAAATCCTCTTTTTCTGTAGTTCTGTACAACTGAAGAGGTTTCCCGCTGGTTTTCTCTTCTGTAGCCTACCGTGAACAGCTCAGTGTGTGACAAGGAGGTGTGGCTGTTGGGGCAACGCTGCCGGGCACAAAATGGAAGTAAAAGATAGCGCCTTTATAAATGTGGAAAACCTGAGATGTTCAGGTAGGGGGTCCGCAGACCCACCTCCCGCCTGTGTTGAAGTGCTCAGAGGCCTGTCTAATCAGGCATGGTCACAGCGCCGAGCGAGCCCCGCCAGAAAGTGAGCGATGAGAATGTTTACTCCTCATTCCACATACCCACCGTGAGCTCGTATGGGGCTGCCCTGCTATTTTTGCACACCCTCGCCCCATTGGACAGCTGTGAAGGATTGCGTCGCCTACTCGTGGCACATGGCATTCCCGTCTATGTGTCGCCCGTGGGCCGAGCCAGCCTGCCGACTCCAACAGGGTCGCCCGCCCACCAAGTCTCCTGCCCCCCCCCCCTTCACAGCCATGGCTCGCTAATAGCTCCCTACCCCAAATACATCAAGATCATTTCCAAGTGGCTCCCCCGGGGCTGGCACACCCATCCCCAGCTGTCAGTCAAAACAACAACATGCCAAACTGTTGTAGACATTCCAAAAAGGCCTCTGATTTTCTAACATGTTGCCCGGCCCCGTTTTTTTAAAAGATGACCACACTCTCACTGTCCCCCGCTAAAAAAAGGAACATGGCCCACTGCCCTCAAAATTGTTCCCTAAGCAGCCGCAATTACAACCTCTTTTGGAGGACGGCTGAGCCCTTTATTTATATTTTGATTTAATGGTCCGATGAAAGGATTTAACTGGTGTTGGGGGCTTTCATCATTTAAGGAACTTGTCATTATGCGGAGAAGACCATAAAATGCTAACTGTATGAATACAATGAAGAAATCAATTTTAGATTCTTAACAGTGCAAAAGTCTCAGTCATCCTTGTTCTATCGCTCACAGATGGTGCAAATGCAGTGTCAAATGATTGTACTGTGAACAACAGTACAATACATACTTCCCAGTGCTTTTGTCATGTGCTCCAGAGTTAATTATTTTTTACCATTCTAATCCCCTGACTCTTGTAATGCGCTATAACTACTACAAGCTAATGTATCAGCACTTCAGAGGTTTGAGTCATAACAGGCTTGTCCTCTCTGGGCTTTTTCAATGTCACTCACAGAAAGCTGTTTACGTCTCAGACAAGTAAAATTGCTTCTAAATAGATTTCCGCTCAAATGAAGTCTTTGTGTCAGCCGTGTTCGTGGATAATTCTAGACATTTTCGACCCTGATCTCCCTGTTTGTCATCATAATGATGGACTCGTAGCTTCATTCCTTGACCACACTTTTGATCCCGACCTAAATGTAGTTCACCAAGAACATTTCCTTTTCAACGCGATAACAAAAGCTATAAAACGTGCCTGCAATTTCATATTTTCAACATTTACTGTTTTAACGGTGCAAACTGTTAAGACTGTGCCTACATCCGTTTCATAAATGTAAAATATTAAATATATATGAATATCTTTTGTGGGCTCTGATATCTCCCAGGACATACAACAAAGGGGTATCTTAAGATTTATGAAAACATAGAAAGTAATCTGCAGTCGGGAAGATAAGATGTCTAAATTCTCAGCTATATCTACATTTATGCAACCCAGATAGTACAGTTACCGTGGATTGAAATCTTAACAGGAAGATTAATTGCGCTTGAGGCGACAAGTCACTGGTCGCACTTTCAGTTGGTCGTACTTTCATGTGGTGGCTAACAGTCAGGCTCCTGTTCCTGAGCACAATAGGTTTCAGCAGGTCAACTTATTTCTTTTGGAGCTCATTTTATAAAAACGGCCATATTGCTGTTAAGCTTTCACCATTCCTCCACATAATATACTGAAACTAACACATTTTCAGATGCAAAAGTTAATACACTGGGTTTTTTATTTAATTTTTGTAATTGAGCTTCTAAAATGTGGATTTCCAGAGGGCCAGATTACGACTGTGATGAATGTGTTTGGCAACAATGGCCGCCCCACAGAAAGGAAGCACAACGAGACATCTGCCCCCTGATGTGTTGACTCAAGAATGAACTGACCAGAGCAGAGAGCAAGGCTGTCGAGATTAGTTGTAGCAGCTCAGAACGCATCCCAACGATTTCCTCAAAGCGTGGGTGTAGAATTTAATTGCATGGAGGGTAATATCAGGCTAATAGAAAACAGCTGCCAGGGGGCCTGACAGTCAGGAAGTTAGAGCATGATAGCTGCTTAGTCAGAGACACTCCAAACATTAATGTGAGAAGCAGCCACTGAAGAGTACATTGGGTCCTTGTTGGCTCTTTTTGTAACACTCAATTACGTGACATGAAGCGCCACATAACAACAAAAAAAACCTTACAAGTAGTAGCAGAGGAAAGCCTCCCACCCCCAGCTGCTTTACAGTTACTCACATCTGGTAGTACAGCATTCTTATCTATAATTGGGATATTTTAATGTTTGTTGCACAGCATCACTTACACCTACGAAAAGTAATGCCATATAATTTGTCGCCGTTTTTGAAAACGTGGTTTATATACAAAGTCTCTGTACTGGACAAGACTTGCACTGTTGTTCGTGTCCCATGTGAATCCAGGAGTCAAAATGTACTTATTTGGTCATAACTTTCATGGTGACGTGCCACTTCCGTAGTTATTTGAACCCAAATCATAATCTTTTCCCAAACCTACCCAAGTAGTTGTGTTGCCTCAACGGGTTTCACTCTGCTCTTGCTGGACATTCATATGAGAACGCACTCAAAAAAACAACAAAATAACTATATCAAACAAGAAAGCCGAGGTAATATTTTCTGTACAACAATATTGTTTTTTGGTCTGTGGCTACCTAAAACATTTCAGTACAAAAAACATATTTTAGTAAGTTATTGGTCTGCCATTAGCTTCCAGAAGAGTTTCAGTGGTCTTTGGCATAGATTCTCCAAGGGAGCGCCGCGAACACGTCCCGCCTAAATCTGCTCAGTTTGGGTTGAGATCTGACAATCGCACATGGTACATTGTGATCTCTGATTAGTTTGACCATTTAGTTGAAGTTTTTCTTTGATTGAAGTAAAATAGTTTTATGCCGGACAACGTGATATGGAGGTGCAGTTGGAGTGACAGGAAGCCAAAACTAAGACGCCTTATTTGCATGACTTATCATGTAAGCCCTTTTTTTGTGCCTGATGCAGTTTTGTGCCGTTCTTTCACGAGCCATGCTTCTCAGTGAGGGAGCTTTCTTGTGGCTGTAATCTACATTAATCTGTCTTGAGATGAGTAATCAAAGTCTCCTTATCTGCCTGTTTTTCTTATTAGGTAGAACTCCTTGTTTCTTTGCTATCTTAAAGCTACACAAGCAACTCTTCACCTTTTCAGTGACTGGATTTCTGCAGTCCTTCATCTGGTTCTTCGGAATAACAGTAAAACAAGAAAACTTCAGCTGAATACCTTTTTTTTTATGGTAGCAGGCCAAATGATCCAATCAGCTTGCTCTGTTTACTTATGATGTGCTCTGAGGCTGGCAGGAGAATGCTTATAGCCTGCGCCATATGGTGCATCCAGGCAAACGGTTGGAAATCCATGTGTTCGGGAAGCTGCTCAGCTGCCATCTCGCGCCTGGACCTGTGAGAGTGATGGGGTGGAGGAGGGGGCGGGCTGGGGATGAGCGGGAAAGTCTGAGCACCCGGTCCCACCCACATTCATCACAAGAAGCCTGGTGTCTGCATCTAATCAGATTGCTGCTGAGAGCCCCACCCAAACTTGATTAAAGGCTGGACTCTTGGCGTTTTACTAGCTTTCTGTGCCACTTAACCAGCCCTTCACCACCTGCCCCTGTAAATGTATCTGCTGCTATAATGTTTATTTATGTGTTTATTGGCTTCGAGCCATTAAGGAAGCTCTACCTCTCCCTCTCTCTCTCTTGCTCAACCTCTGCACTACCCGACACTTTCCATCACATTAACGGCATGGGGTGGATGAAGAGAGTGCCGCAAGGATGTTGTCGGAAAGCTGTTGTCTTGCAAAAAAAACCCAGAGCTGAGCTGCTTCTCATTTAATTTCACCCAGTTTACTCCTATTTCCAGAAAAGCGAAGAATCTTCTCTTTTTCCCTCTTGAGTTTTGCTTTACTCTCCAGTTCTGATCTAGATCTCTGCAGGACATACGTCTACAGGTGTTGTACCGTCAATATTTATATTATGAACCCGCTGATTCTCAGAGGAATGTTATTACACTATTGAAGTGTCTAAGAGAAACCGTCATGCTTATCTTTTTACACCTCGTCATTTTCATTGAAGTTCCTATCCACTCCTCGCTCTCTGAATGTGTGTGAACACGGCACTGGGTGACATAAATAATTGAAGGGAGACGACGTTATTTTCCCATTCACAAATTGTGTCTCATTTTCTGACTCACTGTCACTGGCTTTGCGCATTTCAGCGTCGGCACTCGACAGTCTGGAGACACAGTTGGGTCTCTGCATGAGTTGAATTTGAGACGACTGTATGCAGATCTATTAACTCGCCGTCGAGAGACGGCCGATGACGAGACATTTCAGCTTATTACAGATAATGCCATGGATTCAGTTAAAACATTATTATGATGATAATGTTCAGTCAAAGCCTGTGCCGCCGTAAGAACAGATGGCAGGTAATCAGAGACTCGTACAGAGTAGGCAAGTAGAGCGAGGAAGAAAGAGCCAGTTGCCCTCATGCTGAAATGTAATTTGTCTGCCACTGTATCCGTCAATCTGCCACAGGCCGCAAATGTCTTTGAAAGGCAGAAATTGACGGCCTCTCTTGAAAATGGGCTTAAAGACTGGCTGCCTTGGAAAAGGAAAATGTCAGCCAAGTGATATCTGCGCTGTTAAATATTAGAATATCCAGATTGCGGTGACAACAAACCATCTACTTTCCTTCGCTCTATCGGTGCCCGTCTCGATGCTGCTCCGGCTGCTTTCTCTTCAGTATCTAGAATACCTTGTCGCAGTGGTGTCGTGACGTACTCACTCATTTCACAGAAGGCTGCGGTTTGCACAAGAAAATATGAGGGTAAGATGGCCTTGAAATGGACTCATCCTGGTCTGGGTTATGGAGGGAATGATGACCAAACTCATTCCTCTTCAACGCTCTGATTCACAGAGCAACTGAGCTTATTTAATCTTAATTTTTGGGAGATTTTATGAGGTAAAAATGTGCTTATTTTATTTTTTATTCCCTCGTTTGGTGTTTGATGATGGTGGAGAGCATTGTCACTTCGCTCCAAAGTCTCCCATAGATGTTGAATTGCGTTAGATCTGGTGACTGTGAAAGACTTAGCATATGATTCACACACCTTTCATTAAGTTTTATCAATTCATTTATTCAGGTTTTCTCTATTTGTTCGTCACCCATCCGTGCATCCAGCAGGGAACTTTTTTCCTACTAAATCTGTAGGCTGTACGGAAACTAGGCAGGTAAAGAAAAAGTTCTGAAATCTGTTTTGCTGCATGCACACTCGAGAACTCCATTGATGTCTCGGGTCCTTACTTTCAAGACTCTTTACAATTATTGATCTTGACAGTTGAGGAAAAGATTCTGGATGCCAGTGGTGACAGCAGATCCCCAGGGCAGCTCGTGTCACGCACCGACTGCACCTGAACTCCTGTGGAGGTGTTTGTGTAGAAAGGTGAAAAAATGTTCAAGCTGGAAAAGTGCTCCGAGATCCAAAACATGTCGCAGATGATGAATCACATTGGGGGAAAAAAACTAACTATTTTCGTTAGATGGTTGATTTAAATCCCACTTGAATGGAAAACGTTCAGGACAACGTATGTAAAGTGATGCTTGGTACACGACAGCTGTAATGATAGACCAGTTTGCACAATCTCTTGTCATATACACACCATATACACACATTGTTCAAGTATTCCATATATCACATGACGTCAACACTTTGTATCTGGAATGGCGTCACGTTTCGCAGGAACGCTTGTGCTCCAGGCATTGCTTGTGCCACGCCGTTTCCTTGACTTAAAAAAAAATATATAATAATAATAATTCTGACTCTAGCGTGGATAAAATAGTGGCGGGCAGAGAAATCAATCCAACCTTCAACACGAGCCATTTGGAATTGAATGAGGACGTCCCAGACACTACATCAGACGCTGCAATATACCAATGAAGCACATTTTCATGGTTGACCTTTTTATCTCTGCGAAATGATATAAGATTCTATTTTTTTCATGGAAATACAGCATTCGTTTTGAATTCATTAAACTCCATCCTCAACGCAACTACAATTCCTTATTTCATGCTAATGGAGCGATTGTTTCTACTTGCATATCTGCAGATACAGTTCAGTTAAACTGTGACGAGTCATGATTTGAGCAGCCGTTAGCTTTTGCGCATACCGAAAAAAACCCCGAATGCATTGGTCTTTCCAACACCACATAAAGCCGGGCTGTACCACCATGCAGACAACATAACTTGCTGAAATGGCCTTTTAATTAGTAAAGCAGAAATCATCGTTCTTTAACTTCATTTTTTGTGTTGCTCTCCTTGGGTTAGTTTCCTCTCGGCACCAGTTGTGGGGAAGTGCTTGCTCGGGGAGTGTTTGTGGCCTGCTCTGGCGCTGCGGGGATTAGACGGTAGTTAAAGCTTTCCATCCATCGTATGCGGTTAAAATAAAGAATTGTCAACACTAATCCAAGCGCTTGTTTACTGACCATTGAATGTGTTCGCCCTTAATGTGAATCACAAGGTGAAAAGCAAAACTCTTGTAGATCGACTACAAAGGTAGAGGATACTAACTCAGCGTATGAAGAAATTCAATGAAATACTGATTGGCAAAATATCACCATGAGCAGATTATTATGCACAATTTACCGAGCTGATTTTAAACGGAGTCCTGGGAGTTTAGGTGGAAGGCAGGAGGCTGAAAGCATTTTTAGTGCTGGGTTAAAGTGAGGGGTTTTAGAAAAGTAATCTCGGTGTGATGGATTGTTTCATAAATCAAGGAGCTGGGTTCGCTGCCTTGCCAACAATAACATCATCTATTCATCACTGCGGAATATTAAAAATGAGCCTTGCTTTAACGAACTGCATTCATTTAACCAGCAATCCTCTGCTTTCAATCATCTGTCTGCATCAAAGAGCTGCCGGATTATTTGACTCCACTTTGTTCTAAAAAACACTTGGGCTTTTTTTTTTTTTTTTTTGTGTGTGTGTGTGAAGTTCCCGCGGTTTCTGTTCAGTGGTCATCTACAGTACATGTCAGTGGGATTGCATTAATGCTATCACACTTGAAAAGGGGAATAAGATCTCCCCTCTTCCACACTAACGAAGACAAGCAGATGATTAGAGTCTTTCCTTTCCGCCACTTGGCTCCAAGAACAAAGCGAAGGAACCTTAGCTGGATCCTAGTGTGCAGTTTCTCAGCGGCTGGGGGCTGATGGGGCACATGATAAACACTGAAAATGACTGCAGAGCCCAGAGGACAGCTAAAAGAAAATGAGCTGACAATACTCATTTTCACGGGCCCACATTTAAATTATGATTTCAGTAATGATTTTCCCTCGGCTGTGGGAAAGTAAGTAATTAAACCTAATGAGAGAAATCGTAAGAACTCAGAAAAGGCCTGCTTCTGGGCTATTATTTTTAATACTTTGTTTTAGATACAGGTAAATGTTTTGTTATGCCTAGCATTTCTGTGCTAATGAGATAAATTGGCTAGATACATTATCCACTTAAGACTCTGAACTCTTTTGTCCACGTATGAAATCGCTTGCTTCTTCTCTCCTCTACGGCGACTGAGCCTGCACGCACTGATGTTTACATTCTCCTCTGCTTTGTGAAAAACAAAATGAAAGGCAATCAAAGTCCATAACTAATGGGATCAAAATGGTGACGCAGCCTACATGTGGATAATTGAGTTTTAGCACTAAACCCGAATGTACTCGCAGGCGTGCGCGCGTCCGAGGTTTGAAAGGCAGCAACTTCACTATGTATCGATCCCCTGACCACGACGTATATTAAACGTCAGACACCTTTTTAAACGTGCACTATAGGCCTCCCCTGAACATATTCTTCCTTAACCTCTCTGTAAAAAATAGATCTGCACCTTTTGTTCCAGTCTCATTATTTTTTTTTTCTCTCGACAGAACATGCTGTTCTATAGCTCCAGCTCGCTGCTGGGGGGTTGCTGTTTTTGGGTTACATACTTAGTAGCCGGTCTAGTGTTTTTGCTATTCTCTTTTATGTGTGGTGTTGTTATTCACACAGGCTAGCTGCACTTCGCCATCCTCATCCAACCCTTCAGCCCCCCTGTGCAGAAGGAAGCCTAGAAACATGTGTTGCGGAGTAAGGTTACATTTTTAGGCCTCATGCCTCCGCACAATTCCAGAAAACTCTTAAGTGCTTATTGAACTTTGCTTCAGGACAGCATGGCCATAGCTCGCAGTATGTCAGCCCGAAATGAGGCCACGTTTGCCACACGTTCGTAACGGCGGCCGTATATCCTGCTGTCCTGGTGTCCAGTTTAACTTCATTGACTTCATTGGCTTTTTCCCTCCAATACTCTCCTGCTTTTGTCTAGACAGCTGTGCACTGCTGGCGTCTTTGTGCTCCTATCCCATACAAGTGGAGAAAGGGAGAGACCCCATATGCTACCAGCTGCTAGACACATTTGCTCTTACCGCTGGTAACTGAACCCACCTAGGAGGAGGGAAAACCTTTCTCCGCTGCTGCCATAACTGCATTAAAGGGCCATCTGAGCAATTGCCATATATGTTATATAATGGTCTAGAATGCTTCCTGCCATTTGGAGGTATATACAACATGTATAATGGCAATATTGGGTTGGGTGTCAGGATCACTGTAAATTAGTTTTACATTGATTCATCTGCTGCCTTGAACATCACTTTCACTCCCTACCTAAAGGAGATTTAGCCTCGAGGCTTAGTTATAATGAGTATTTTGTTTGCCTTCGGATCCAGGCTCCATATATGGTTGCATATGCCTGTTTGTAACAAAGGCCAGCTGCATCAACCGCACTCTTTTTAAGAGGCTGCTTTATGGTCGAAGACATCCCTCTAATTTATGTCCCCACGTGGGCCCCTTAAGGAGCATATGAACCTGAGATGCATGGAATGGATAGGGTATTCAATGCCCCCCTGAATGGATTTACAACCCCTCTCACTCATGGCTGGAGGGAAGAGCACATAATCCTGGCCCAGGTCAAGAACTGATCTAAAAGGGGTTAAAACCAAACCACGACTGAGACCAGTGTTAATCAAGTCAATTTTCATAATGTCCTTCCATGTATGAATGGTGCGTAGTGCGTTCTTGCAGATCAACATGTTGTTGTGTGCGCAGCAGCAGCAGCTCTGGACTCTAGCTTTCCATTTAAGTAAATATTTAATTGGGATTTTTGATTATTTCAACTTGGGTGTTATTTTAAAGAAGTTCAAACCCAATGACCAAATATGGAGTTTCTTATTGCTTTTTGAAACGTAGCCATCCATCGACGCCCTTCTCTATGATGTGTTGATGCTGTCAACATGCTGCAGTACTCCTGCCTTTGCTCCTGACAGACAGGCGCTCACTTTAAGTTTCACCACTCGATAAAATAATTGCTTGTTCATAACCATCCGATTGTCTGACTGCTCGTATTTCTTTCCCCGTTTCACTCGTTACAGTGAGTTCTTTGCAACCTCTCAGCATTTTGCATGGGTACAATGTAATCAGAACTGATAGAAATCATGCACACATCAAAAATGAGACGAGTTGTAAAAAGCTAGAATTTACCTTTTAGTGCATATGATAGGTTACAATCATTAATTTTGTAGCGCTGGCCAGATTGAAACCATATCTATTTATTTGTTTTCTCTTTCAGCTGGATCTGTTGATCCTAGGATTAAAAACAAAGGAAAGCACAATGTATAAAGACACTCTGCACATGGGGCTTTTCCCTTATTGTTGCATGCCCTTTTAATGATTAAAATAAAACTAATAATGTTTTACAATGACAGACATTATGAACCCAACAGAGAGCTTTTATTAATAACCCAGCAGTGATATTCCTATTTCAGCGAACAAGAGAAAATGAAAAATATAAACTTCACTCAATTTGTTTTTTAATATCACAGGCCATGAGCCGACATTAACAATAGAGTTTTTTTTTTGCCAACTAGCTGTATATATTTTTTATCTTTTGTGCGCGTGTGTTGTGGGTTGTTGGCACAACGATGGAGATTAGTTGCTCCTGGAAAATACCAAACAGCAGACCAACATCTGTTAAGTGTTGAACTTGCTTTTCCCTCCTCCTTTACCAGGACAGCTTTAAAGTAGATCCAATAGATTCCAAGCACCCAGCTTTTTGCGTCCACCTTCTCATTGACCTGATGGGAAATTACACTCATGCTTCTTGGTTCCACTGTCAAATTTGACATTATTGGCAAGTGACATAATACGATGGCACCAAGGCTTTTCTTGGGCCACAGGGCTAAGTCTGTAATGTGTTGTAACATTTTCATCAGCGTACAAAAAGCTTCCCAGAACTGTGTAACTGTCCTTAGCAGAACAAATGAACAGATCTATTTACATATCACACCCCTTCTCCACAGCCTTTTGTTGTCGTCGTTGTTATGCACATTGTAATGATTTCCATGTATATTGAAAGAGCAGCACCAACTGGAATGCAAAATCCACTGAGGAGCACAAGGGTGTTGAATAAAAATGCCTTTGCTCGGCTTCTGTATTGTGGCCTCGACAGCTCTCCTCGTATAGAAACCAGCTGTGACCACTCTCGGTACTAGCTTGCCTTGATGAAAAGATTAAGGACCCCTGGCTTTGATGTACACACTTTCATACTGTAGTCACCGTCTGCTCATGCCGAACCCACTTCTCTCCAGCCGTGGTCGGCATTAAAATACAGACTCCCATTTGAATTCCAAGTATATGGTATCATTTGCTAAGATATTTAGCATTTTCCTTCCCCTCCCCCACATCTTTGCAGCTGTGTACACTTAAGAGGATCTTGAAAGATGTCATTCGTTCACCAGACTTCAACAGTCGTGGTTTTTATATTGTGCATGACAGAGTCCTAGGGGTTGACGCGCCTGAGATAATTCATAGTGTGAAGAGTTAAACAGATGACACAATAGAAATTAAATATGTCTGCTCCACCGGACCTGTAGACTCTGTTGGGAGTTGGGGGGAGGAGGGTTGGGGATGGGGTTGGGGTTAACTTCATACAGCAATGCTTGTAGCCAGTTTCCATGTGCTTAACGACGTAGTAGCTGGTCAGCCATGCACAGACTGCATTCATCCCTGTCTCTTCTTCAGACAGCCAGACTCTTCCACACTAACGTAACCACACATTGTTTTCTTTTGTAGTCATTGTAAGTATCCAGAGTTTAAGTTTATTTTTGATTTATTACAACTGGAGTCAAATTTTTGGATTTTGAATTATTTCTAGAAGTTATAATGTACGCACCAAAGTAATATTGCTTCATAGATGTCTAATAAGGCAATAAACAAAAGCAGATGATCAGACAAGTTGTAAACAGCTTATCCAAACCACCTAGTAGAAGGTCAAACTGGATGTGAGTGCAAGTAGGTCAAAGTTGAAGTAGGAGTCAAGTTTATAAACTGAAAGATTTGGTAGTAATTTCAATATTTATCTTTGTATTTTCCTCCGAATAAGATTTGCTAACGGTGTTCTCTGACGCCTGACATGGTCCACTAAAAGTGGAAATTTAACTTTTTTGCGTAAATTCCAAAGAACTGGGTAAATATCAGGCCACACAAAGCATCCTTCCATAAGCAGCATTGCCCTTTTGACCTTTCTTGATTTGTTTGGAGCCACAGACTATTTGACTGATAAACTATTCATGGCGCATAGAATTTCTCAAGCCTTCCAATTGCCCAGATGCAGGCTAGACAGATAACTGGTATGTAGCATAGGCTTTCTGGAGTTTGGCAAGACAGAGAAAACTGGAAGGGATCACACAAATAATGGATAGAAAAAGTCACAGGGAGAGAGTTAGTTATCGCTCCTTTGGAAGCACTTGGAAGGTTATTGGTTGCTTCCTAACCCCTGTCTAGACGGAGCTAACAATCCTGGAGTGTCATCTGGAATATATGTGTTTGCCACACAGGATCTAATTGGGATTTTAATATACTGCAAAATATGAAGATTTGTTCACTTGATTGAAAAAAAGACTTTCACAGTGGTTCATTCCTGATGAACTGGATCACCAGTTTCCATCTGGAAATCATTTCGGAAAATGTAATATTTTTAGCCTTCCTACACAGGGGAGTCTGCCTATTGAATTATTCATGTTGAAAATCTGTGCCTTCTGCTGTGTGTTATCTTAAACTGTTTAGTTAAGAAATAGATTTTAAGACCAAGTCTCAGCAATGTAACTATAATCTCCATGTCGACTTCTGAGGAGAGTATTCTGTTAGAGAAGACTCCCCGAGGCATGCTTTCAAAGTCTTCCCCCTCTTGAAGGCGTTATGAAACAATAACAAATCAAGACACCCGAGAAGCGAACAAAGTTCCCATGGCCGATGGCACTTGTCACACTTAATCTCGTTGTCCTGACAAATTTTCCTGACGGAGCGTTGTCAAACAGCATGTGGAAGCTTCCCATGCTCTGAAACTTGTCTCATTCACTTTTGTCTAGTTGGCATAGAATTAAGAGGCACCCATGTAAAAGCTCCCTATGAGCCCGTAGGATGAGAGGTTGTTTGGAGGTCAGCTTGGAAACCTGCAGAGCTGAAGGGCGCCAACAATCTCTGGGAAAGTGGTACAATAGAAGCCTTGGTCATTTCAGCGAGACAATGGACCCAATTGTCATCTCACCTTTGACCTAAAGTACATTTAGCAGCAACCATTTGACCCACAAATTAATCATGTTGATAATGTCTTCTTTCACACAGTTGCCGTAGAGGCAATTCCCTGGGCTTGTTTAAGTTGGTGTACAATTCTTAATTTGTTTTACAACCATATACTCTGGAATCTTGGGAAATGCATCTGAAATGCCAAACGTTCTGTTGTCAGACTCAAAGTCTATGTGTGAAACTGCTGGAAATGATAATGCACAATCAAAACACACAGGGGCCACAGTGAAGAAGAGAAGCTGCACGTCATGCTGTTGTGACCTGTGCAGTCAAACAGTCGAGGTTAAACATGGACAAGCTATGGTTTCTATAGATTTATGATGACATATATTTTACTCTCATTCTGTTACTAAGGTTTACAAAATTGAAGCATTACCGCTATCCTTTAATTTCACCCTCGTAGCCCTGTGAAACAGCCGGTGTACAGGTCAAGTTGTTTTTGAACTATAAGTCAGGACCACCCAAACAGGTCACAAGAAAACATCTGAAGGATCATGATATAATAAGTTAGAAGTGATGAAATGCTGGGTAGCCTCAACTCTTTGTGGCTGTTTTTTTAAGCAAGTATTTGTAGTAACAAAAATTATCACTCTCTGATCTTTGGCACGTAGTCTTTAGCAATGTATTTAAACTACAGTTTTCTCAAAATTGGGACACTACCCACCACAGCCATCCAAATCAACTGCCTCATTAATTGTTAACGGAACTGTGTGGCTTCATATCACATCACTGAACATGTACAGCCCTCACAGAATGGTTGGCCAGCTTCTACCATACACATCCTTGTCTGTCACTGGGGGAAGGGCAGCGTAGTCCTGGGTTGGTCGCCTGCCACAATAGATAAATTGGTTGTGTGACTGAGTGAACATGTGTTTGCCACGGGAATCTATCAATCTCTCCCCCCCCCCCCCCCCACCTTAAGGTTTCAATTGCTGAATGGTGAATTTTGGGCCACGGCTCTGAGTAACCTACCGCTTGTAACTAAACCCACAGGGCCAGTGCAGAAGCTCATGAGCAGTAGTTTTTTGGAACAAGACGTATAGGGAGAAATTCTTAAAATATGGCAATCTAATGCTGTAGCAAGTCCGTCAGAAAGTTGGAAAGGCTCATTATTTCTGACTGTTGAAGCTGGAGTGGATTCATCCGTGTTGGTCAGTACTTCCCTCTGTGAGGGCTTGTCAGCCTGAATGGCTTTGCAGAGTAAATGAAGAGGTGAAACACAGTAGACACAAGATGTCTTCTGTGATTTCTCATGCTTCATAGTGTGAAGTACAGAATACCATGATTTGAACACAATTCAATTCTGAGACATTTAAGCAGGGATGAACGCAAGGCTTTTTGGGCCCTGGTCCAAAATCAACAGGGCATGTTGAGAACACAGAATAACAGCCAACATTAAATATCTAGAACATCCAACTGCTACACCAGTGCACAGTTGTGCCAGTTCTGAGACTATAACTCCAAGAAAATAATTTTGCTGCAAAGAAAACCTTGCTTTTTTTTTTTTTTTTTTCTTGTCAGTGAGCCTCAAATTCATCTCTTCTGGGGTAAACTGTGCTTGCTTGCCAGTGCTGAGACTTTCATTCTGTGCCTCCTTATTACAAATACATCATTGCTTTCATCCTTTATAGCATTGTGAACCTAAGTGGCTGTTCATTGGCTGTGAAATTTATCTTGCTTTAGCAGGTGGTGAAGGGAATCCACACAAGGATGGCAGAGCCTATACCAGATTTTTCACAGCCATGTTTGAAATGGCAATCACATCTTGTTGTTTTTGTTCCTCTTTTTGTGTTCTACTCGAGAGGAAACCCTTATGGTTGATTACTGCCTGTTTCGGATGTGTTTACCCATAGTCTGTTGGGCGCCTGTTATACATTTGACATACATGATTAGGAGCCTAACTATTTCTGAGTTACTCCCTGCTACTGGGTGAGTTTGTTCCCCTGATGGATGACCTATTCCTCAATACCCTTGCCGAATTTTGGATTAAGTTATCCCCTGGCCCAGTGGAGCTCTTGTTAACTGTCCTCAACAATCATAATTGCAAACGTCACTGCTAATTGAGCGTGCAGTGACCTTTCCATCAAGTATGTGTGTTGAAGCAAAGGGACAACAAGTACAGACGAGCCCAAATGCAGGAATAAGTGGTGATTTCAGGGCTCATGTTTAAATATAATACAAAACATAAGCTAGCTGGTAGGATGGTGATGAGCTGCTTGGGCTACATGGCACATTAGTAGAGAAGTGTATCCGTCAGGTCGACCCCGTTTCGTAAATGGCATGAAATGCTGGGTTGCTGGAGTAGCATATAGGTGGAAATGGCCTGTAGGTAGCATGATGGATTTATTGTTTTGGAACTATTCATAGTATAATACATGGGCATTGTGTGTCGATTTAAAATGCTTTGTAACACTAGTATGTTATACATAGGACATTTAAGGTCAGGAATAAATGAATTGATGGTAAATTTGTTATATTAATCTCAGAAGTTTGTTCCATGATTAGTGATACTAAAGTGGTAAAAAACAATTTAAAAAATGAATAAAAAAAGTGGCACAGCGACATTTATTTCTTTGTCTTCATTAAGTTGTTAAAATAATCTTGATATTGACTAATTGTGGCTTAGGTTAGCTGTGTCTAGTTTCTGTCTAGAATCCAAGAAGCTCTATTGGCTTTGCTTCTCACTTGGCAAAGCAAGTTTATATAAAATTGGATGGTACAACAGAGCTAATATGGAAGTCCATATTTGACTTGCTCAACAGCACACATTTGCATGTCAGAGTTTACAGAAGTTGAACTCTGCAAACAATTCCATTGGAATGATTTGATTTCAGTCCAAAAGCTCACTCTCACAAATTATTGTGTGACTGAGCCTTAAGCCAACTAAAAGGTAGAGAATAAATACTCTTTGCTGTTTTACCCAGAAACCGATGAGAGGATCAATATGAGTTTGGTCCTCTACACTGCAGCCAAAGGCTAAACGTCTCCCAAACCTAACTTACCACGAAGACAGAGAGCAGGAGGGAACTGCTAACATAGTACACAGCACATTACACACAACATATTTGTGTTTACCAACCTGTAAGTTTCCATTTGTCACTCCCTGTGGGCAGAGAGCACTTAACGCCAGTGTCTCTTCACATACCAGATGTTAATTTGTGCAAATATCAGTAGGTCCGTGGCATTTCAATCAGTAATATTGCTGCAGGAAATGGAGGCTTGCTAAATACTGATAAACAAGCTGTACTTGTAGATAGCACTTTCAGGAGAGGCCATGTTATCCATCACAACACCGACACTTGGTCAACCACGAGATTCCTATTAACATGTTTGACCAGCACCTGCCTGAGGATTAGCTTGCCTCCCCTGAGGCTTTCCAAGTGTGCACTAGAATGGGTACTGGGCAAATACGAATATGCATTTCTTGTCAGTTGCAATATTTCAGCATGCCGGAGAAACGGCAGTTTATCACCAGCCATCCACACGTTGACTTGTCTCTGAGATTCAGTTGATCCATCTCCTCTGACAAGGCAGTTCTGGATGGGCAAGTCATGATGTTGGGATTCATTCTGCCCATACTGTGGAATTGATGCTGTTTGTCCACAGTTCACTTCTCTCTGGTTAATGGGTGATTAAGTTGGCACAGGAGACCGCATGACTGATGAGGCTGCATGACTGAATTGCCAACTACAGTGGGAACTGGCTGTTTCTATGTTGCGGAGCCATGCCTGCATACACATAGTAGTGCTACCTGGGCACAAGTTAGTAGTTAAAACAAAAATCACTTAATATGTTTATTACAAATATATAACCTTAAAATAAGTTCAAGTTTACAAACTTCCTTTTTTTTTTTTTTTTTTTTTTTTTTTTTTTTTTTTTTTTTTTTTTTTATAAATAAACCATAATACAAACCCTTGCATTCATTGCAGATTTATTTGGCCTCTCTAGTGTATAGAAATTGAATGGCAAATCAATATGGTGATATATTACTCTCCATTGTGATGAAGTTATTAATTCACTGCTGTCTGTTATTGATTATCTTTATTAAATGGACAAGTGCACTGAAAGGCTTAACCTGCATTAAAGCTACGGTTTTCCATTGCTGTGGAGCTCATACTGATAAAAGCTGAGCAGAACCTCCGTTACACCAACTGAAGGAGAACGACTCAATGTAGATGAGCCATCATCTTGTAAATCAAAAGTCCTGGCCCCTTTTTGGATTCAACAGTTCTGATGGGATGAACCTGATTAAGATTATGGAATCGTTGAGAAATCGTCTCATAAAAGTACACGAGCAACGCAACAGATATGCACAACCACCTGACCTCGCTCATAATCCTCCTGATCATGTGGGGAATGTGCACAGATTGAGGCATATGAGGTGCAGGTGTTTCCATCCTTCACTGACATTTTAACCCTGAACTTGTCTTTGAAAAATGTTCTGCAACTGACTCATTCAAAACAATGAGCTTAAGTACTACTATATAGTAATAATACAGTTTATGATGGATTACTTAGCCTTTTATGGTATGTGATTTCTCTTCCAATTGCAGTTACTGTGGTAAATTGCATGTTAAAGTCTTATTACATATCACATAATCATTCCTATGATACCTCTGTGTTGCATTTCTGTTCACTGTTTGAATAATTCTACCGTTTCCCTTTTATTTCAACTTCCACATACGCTTGATTTTGGTTTACAACATTTCTGATTGACAGCGCGTTTCCTGTATTGTCATTTATTTTAAGCAAATTAATAATAGTAATAAATTCAATTTATTAGCGCCTTTCTAAAAACCCGAGGACGCTTCCCTGATCTCCGCCATTAAATCTGTGAGTGATGTTATCACTACTTATAGACATTGTTAGTGAAACTACAAAAAGACACAGCTTTTGTGTAAAGAAGGCAACGCTACCTTGAAGCCTAATGCCGTGTTGTGCCGCTTCGAGCAGTTGTTTTTATACCTTGTAGACTCAGACGGCCCCCAAATCTGTTCCATACTCAGCCCGTATGTGCAGGTTTATACCTTAAGTATTAAAATCTGAACATCAGGGAGAACTTTGATGTGCAAAGGCAGATATTGAACCCTTGAACCCTGTTACCTCGCAGTACATTCCTATTCTAATTCCAAAAATCCACAGGGGCATGTTTCCCTCCAGAACCGACCACACAGAGCAGAGTCAGCCAGCGTGCGTGTGTGTGTGCGTGCGTGTGAACCACCACTGAACACTTCATACACACCTCAATCCCCGTAACCCCTATGACATTCACTGGAGATATTAGGCAAAATCAATAGCCGACTTCAAAGTAACCGTCATTTACCATAATATTTGCAACACCCGGTACATTCGGAGGATATTAAATGGTTTGAGTTCATGCATTCCACAGAGCAAAAACAACAGATGAAGCAGATAACCTTAGATCCAACCTGAATAAAGACAACTTTGCTTTGCATGGGAGCTTCATGCAATACCAGCAGCAACTCTTTCTTTTGCAATTACAATGCCTGTTGTTTTTGTTCCTGTGCCTTCTTATCTGATATTCTGTGTGATTTCCCTTTTTTTGTTTTCAAGCTTTTGTTCAGAGAAAATACAGCATTTGTACAGGAAGATTAACATTTATTTTAGGCATAAGTCAATGTTTTTCCTTTCAAACTGAAACCTTTCTGCCCCATTAGTGGTGTGGCACTCAGTCTGTCTCTCCAGAGAAAGATAGCTCAACAACAAGCTGACCAGGTTTCATTTGGTATGGATATTCATTATCCACAGAGGATAAATCCTATCCATTTTAGTGACCCCTGATGTTGTGTTTAGTCCCCCCATTTGGTCAAGATGTCCCTTTTTGTCCAACATTTTCGATTGACGAGGGATTTCAAAAAGTATCCATAGTGCTTTCCACTTTATTGACCCGCTGCCATTTTCTCTATATCAACTTTGCGTATACCTTATCATGAAACTTGCTGAAACTTCAGGGAATTAATTCTAATAACCTTGTGTCCTTTCATTTAACTCCGACCCGAGGAGAAACTTATCCCCATAATATTTTCACAAGTACGTTTTGTTACATCATGCATCATCATGTTATGGAGTGTTTTCCATATCAGGGTTGCAACACTTTAGGTCTTGTTACACACTTGAGGTATTTTGTCGCATAAATTGTGTCTACTTCAAAACGTCCATTGACTTGTGTTGACAAACAATGTTGCTTTGAATCCAGTATGGTTTCTGAATTTTGCTGGGTTGGTCTTAATGGACCCCGAGTTTTAGTTGTTCTTTGTGTCAGGTTGATTACATACTTAATAATACTTACGGTCACTGAACTGTTGAAAAGACTATAAAGCTTATTGAATCATTATTTTATGTAAATTTTCTTTGTTACAATGAGAATCCCAGCAAATAATGTTAATTCCCTTTTTGCTTAGCAGTTGCTGAGCAATCTTATCACAGCCAGCGCAGTAAGTCCTCTTTATTATAGCAGAGTGTTGTTGTACAGGATTTGTTCTTTTCATTTCACAGCTCTTTGTAACTTTGTTTGGGAATATTGTACATGCTTGGTTACTTTTACTTGCTTTGTAGAGTCCCATATTGTCAATTTAATGTGACTCTTATTTGTCTGTTAGGATCAACAGTCACAGTATGTATGGAGATGAAACTGAAGGTCATTTTCAGGATTTATTATTGAAAGAAAACATCTTTGTTCCCCAAGGCAGGCTTATTTGTCTTGTGTATTTATCCTCGGCATACAGTAATATTCGGTGAAAGTGAAATTTCATTTAATCTGTGATGTTTTTAGACATTGGTTTGTACATTTTAAACCTCTATATCTGTGCATACTTTGCTTTTTCTTATAAGACCTGGAAAGATCAGAGGTTCAGGGCAGAACACACAGAAGAAAATGTCTTGGTGATACCATAAAAAACTTAGGTGTAAATACTGATTCACTGATCAACCCGTGCATGTGCACACTCGCGGAGAAAAAAAAACCCCTTTCTGAATGTCTTTTTTTTTCTTTTTTTTAACCATTGTCCATTGGAAAGTCTAAATGACACATTTGAATATGATGTCCCCTCTTTTCATTAACCAGACCCCTCTGATTTATGATGACTCGGGGATAGAAGCAGGGCTGACACATGCAAATGGCTTTGAAGATTTATTGATGAACCTCTGCTTTACAATGTTTTGTTATTAGCAAAGTGGAGCTGTTTGAATGCTTTGTAACACATGCACCAGTTAAAATGTCAGTAAAAGGGGATCCTTTTCAACTCATGAAGCTGCTTTGAGCAAATTCAGTGAACTTTGATGAGATAGAAACTACTGCTTAGTATTTTCCAAATCAGTCAGGTTTTTTTTGATAGATTTACCCAGGAGGCCACCTGTTTCTCTTCAAATCACAGTTATAAAAACAGCTACTTGACACTTGCTTGAGAACAAGTAATATGTCACAGTATCATCATTGAATGCCTTTTCTTTTTTTTTGTCATACATGATTCTGTTAAATAGTAATACATTCTCGAGCGAGAACTTACTTCCAGTTATGTGAAGTAAAAAAGAAAAGAATAATACAAATGAGATTGTCTTTCACCAAAAAAAGATTGGATTGGTGTTCAGAAGTAAACTTGGCTGCTCGAGTGCTCTTGACTGCCCATTGGTAGGAAAAGTTTTCGACATGGCCACTGCTATTTGACCACACGATGAATGTTATGCCTTCTAACAATAAGTAAAATAATTCTCCGCTAGTTGAAATAAACCAATCCCTGGAAAGCTGCCTGGAAGGTAAGAAATCAATTGGGGGGGGGACACTGGTGTGCTTTGGGAAATGCTCAGCATGAATGTAAATTATGTGGTTTGCAGCTAATGGGCGAAACCGTAGAAACTTACCGGTTTGGTCTTTTCAATATGTATTATACAGCACAGCTTTTGCAGTGGATGCACCATAACATGAAGCCCATAGTGGAGGAAGTCGGCCAACGTCTGTCTGAGTGGGCAGCTTTGTACGAGCTATAGGATGGTCTCATGCTGCTTAATAGTGATGAATGATTCAGGCCAGCATGGCACCCAAAGGCTAAAGGAAATCAGTAGCTACTAAACACAACAGAGCAGCACCGCAGTTCATTAAACCAAAAGCTCTCCATCTAGGTCATGGTTATTTGTGTTGGTTTAGTTTTTTTGGCATATTTAAAGAGGTGTACAGTATTTGCTGGTTTATTTTTGCTCAATTTTTTATGTTGCAGACTTTACAACTTGAGATGGTTGCTTTCTGAGATTAAGTTATCACGGTGCCTTTTAAAAAATCTTTCTGTGACATGACTGAGAGGAACTCGTCATGTAGCCTGTTGTAGACATCAAAGACATTCTTGGATATGCTAGCCTTTTTGTTAGCCGCCCGTGAGGTGTCCTGGACGCAGAATCGGTCGTCTTCCAACACGACACGCTTACATGGAATAAAACAACAAAATGTTGTTCCCGATTCTCATTTTTCTTCCTGACAACTTGTTATTGGGCCGATGTTGCATTGTTCATTCCTGACACACTTGTCAGGATCATTTATATTACAATAGGTGTCTGGTGAACAATCAACACATGGGTTTTTGGACTCCGGCAAAGAAATTAAGCTCCACACTTTCCACTTCTTTTTATAAGTCCTTTTCTTATCTTTTGGCTCAGGCACTTGTCTTCTAAAAAAAATAAAAACCTTCAGCAGCTACCCTAAAACATCAAAGTGAAGTGTAGGCCTGAATGAATTACTCTCTTGCAAACCATTTACTCAGTTACCACTTTGTCATTTAAAGTCCAAATGTGCAGACACAACATTGCTGAAAACCTGAGTCACTCTGAGTACCCTGCGCCAGTCTAATCTATGGGTTTGTGAAGATTATAATTCCACTAATGTAATTTCACTAATGTAATTTCTCCTCCCCCCCTCTGCTTCTTCCATATGGTGATCTCGAATGGCCTTTCTCTTCGGTCATATCAAGGTAAGAGAACTTCATCATTTGGCCCCTAAGATCTTTGTAATTTCCTGAAGCTTTATTGAAAACACGACTGGTTACACAAGAAAAAAGCCAGAGTACCACACAACCCACAGCGCTGAACCTCAGCATTCATTTGCTCCAAGATGTCCTTAAAACCACACAAAATCTGTTGTACGTACATACCGTACCGGCAGCGGGGAGTTCAGTGAATATTAGGGTCGACTGAGGAAAAGGTTATTGTCTCTGTTCCCAAATCTGCCTCTAAAGCTCCTCACAAGTTCAGAGAGGAGCATTTCACTGTGGTTCAGTGCTGGGATCAGCCTTACATGAACACTGTACCGTGAGCGTCTTCATCCTGCTGGCTCTGTGGGAATTTATGAAGTTCAAAGGAGTCCTAGTTTAGCTTCTCCTGCATCATTTTGGGCAGAAGGGAGAAATCTATTCCCCCCTTCTATTTTTTTCATCCATTTGTCTCATCTGTGAAAGTGGAGAGCAGGTGTTTTTTATATAAAAACAATTCTGATTAGCCGTGTCTGCATGGCACTCTGTTTTTTTCCTCAGACGGATGGAAAGCTTCAGTTGCTGCATAACAAGCCTGTTTACTCTGTGGTGGCAGTAATATGTGTTTACCCTTGGCCATCTGTCATTAGGTTAAGACGGGATGTTAGGTCACAGGAGATGTCTTGGACTGCATTTGTGAGTAAAGTAAAAAAATGCATGATCATTTCTAAAAGATCTGTTCGGATCTCGTTTAACCATTTGAACCAGATTGATACAGTTTCAGTGGGAAATGTTGCCCCTTCTTAGAGTTTTAACTTCCGAAATCGAGACTCATCTCGTACACATACTGCTCGAATTAACCTGATTTACTATTTTCAGTGAACATCGTTCTGCTTAGAAGTCAAATAAAATGGTGCTTTTATAACCTGAATGGCTTTTGGAGGGTGCACATTCACTAAAATGTAAAACAGGAACTCCTTCAGGCAAAAAACGAAATCACATTTAAAGGAAAAACAATAGCCTTGATTAAATCCATGAAGATAAGGAAACAACGTTTACAGAAAGGTTCAGAATGTCCTATCAACACCATGTTTATATCCCTAGAACATTGGAATTCTCCTCTGTATTTATATATAGATATGTATGGTGTGTTCAAAACCTGTGGACAGACAAACCATCTAAAGATATGAACAGCATAGTAGCACTGACATGCCTAGTTATAGCTATACCTATGCCAGAAGAGAGCTTAAAAAAAATAAATATTCAAAAACTTAGCTTAACTGCTGGAATCATAACCATTTTAGGACATTTTAATTTTGGTCCACAAAAGCTGAGAAACCGTGTGCAAAAGTTATGCTAACAGTTAAAACATAATCAGTATTAGGGTTTATTTTAGGATAAGTCTTAAAGTTAGTTGGAGTGAGCATGAACATAGAAAAACAGGAGTATTGGTTTGAAAGGTGCGTGTGTGTGTGTGTGTGTGTGTGTGTGTGTGCACATGGCCTTGCATGCCCTAGTTGTTTGTCCTCCTTTCCAATTCTCAGAAGGTTTGATTCAAATTCAGGTTAGGTTTTCTTCTGGCTAAAGGCAAGTGAGGATTCATTGTCTAGAGTCTAACAACTCATGGTTCACGCAGGGCAAGGCCGCTGTTGATTTATTGATATTGCAACACGTACTGGGCAGCAAAACTGGAACGCATTGCATTACAATGTCTTCACCACATTCCCAGGAACACAAATCCCACATTTGTCTTTCACTTCTATTATTTTAGCAATCTTCCGTATTTCAGAATTATCATAACCATAATTGCATACTGTTCTGGCTTAATGAATCTCCCCAGTAGGCAAACAACATCCTTTTTTTTTAGTTTTTTGTTATAAATGTGTAATATTTGACAACAGAGTGGCGTGTTTGTTGTATGTAACAGAGAGCCTTGTGAGCTGGCAACTCACACACTTGTACTTCTCTGTATGGGAGAGAAGGTGAAGACGGAGGGAGCAGGTTAGAGGACATGTCAAATGCAAATATCTCTCCTCCCGTCTCCTGCGCTCCTGCACGAACAATAGGCTGGATTCTGTTTGACAGTGATGAATAGTACGCTCTCTCTCTGCCTCCGGTTTCCGTCCTCTGAATATATTGTACAGCTGTCCAACAGGGCTCAGGGGCAAAGGGTTGCAAAGCCACAGAGACTTGCATGACGAGATAGAAACGAGTCCTAAGACTAACTAATACGGATGTTGTAATGAGGGGAGGAGATGGGTTGAATCGATGCCAGATTCACGTCACGGTGGAAGACGTGGAACAGGATGGTATTTCATGGCCATCACTTGGAAGCGTTCAAGTGTTTCACTTGTTGGGATTCATCCAGGTGCCAGACAGATGGCTGCCTCTGTTTTTTAAATCTGACATGACAAAACCCAAGAGTTGCATCGATGGCATGATGGCATGTGCGAGGTGCGTTAACACCCTAACATAACTAGAGGAGACAGTTGTCAAGCTTCATTCCCCTAAAATGTGCTAGATGAGAAAACTCGGCAAAACTAAAGTCTCAACTTCTGTATTGAAAGACGGTCTAGTCTCGTCCTGGTTCAGGTATTGTTGACTAATTTTCCTTCTAATGTGATTCTTGCTATCGACTTTGGTAATCATTGTTCCCTGAAAGGGATATAAAGGCATCAAGAGAAGTGTGGCGGTCGTTGCTTTCTTCTCCCACCTAAGGTACAGCCAGACTCTACCCTCGTCTCCGGCTTCTCTGGCTTCGGCAGTTTTCGATTTCACTTCAGCAGATTGTCTTCTTTTTATGTGCTCCCTTCAGAGTGTTTCAGTAATGAAAATTGTGATGTAAAAGACAAGAGCCCTTCAGGTCATCAGCAAGGAAACACTGCAAGGAATCAACTGAAGTTGAAATCCAAATTGCCCCTGGCAATCAATAAAAGGAAGTCTTGCATGACAAACTTTTCTCCGTTTGAGCGAATGCAAAATTGAATACAAAATGCATTGCTTTATTAGAACATACAGTGTATAGTCAATATCAGTTCAACAACTTGTCCCCTTCAACATTCATCCAACTGTTTTGTTTCTCAGAAAACTGCTCCTCATTTCTCTTTGGTCTTTTTATTTAAATAATATTGACGCTTTACACCATTCTTTATTGCAATTGCAACCCACGATGTCTCATTGTAAATGAAGCAACAATGAAAGTGAGAAAATCTTAAACTTAACCTTTTTTGAATTTAAACATCAACTTGCACGTGTAACCAGGGCTGCCACAGTGCACAGAGAGTGAGCCTCATGTCGTACCTGGGCGACTGAGATGGCCGCCAGCCCGTACCCTCGCTGCATGAAAACAAGGGAATGATGGAAGGCATCTCTTCCCTTGCTTCATATTAATTGGAGGTTCATTTGACTTGGCTTTGCAGTCATCTTTCATCCCGACAGTTTGGGGATTTCTCTTCTCAGCTTAAAGAAAAAAAGATGCCATGTTACTTGCAATTTAAATGCAACCCTAGGCTTCAAAACATCCTTTCAAAAACTTAACGGTGAAATCACAGATGCTGCATGTTTATTTTTTTTGTAGGTCAATCACTATTTAAAAAGAAAAACATTTTTTTAATTTATTTTTTATTTAACATTGTCAAACATTCCATATTAATCCATATGGGTTGTAAATATATCTTTTAGCTCAGTTCTCAATGAACCACATCACAGTTCTCTGAGTGCACAGAGTTCAACATTTTCATGCCATCTGTCGCCACCTTAATTAGATGTATTGTTCTTTCCTGCAAAACAAACTGAGCCAGAGAACTAAATGTTCCACCGTTCAAATGTGCTGTTGAAGACCTGCACAATAAATAGATTTTAGTCTGTTTCATGGGCATTACAAGGATTTCAAGTTACGTATTCGGATCATGACGTCCTTCATAGTTTAAAGAATTCGCACAGTATCGCACATGTTCCATACCAATACCTAATGACTACAGCTCTCCCACCACCCAGTGACTCTGCAAGGCCTCTAACCAGTGTGGGGGGGTGAATACATTAGAAGAGGGAGTGGGGAAAGAGAGCAGCACAAAAGATGTCTGTAATGCAATAAGAATGAATAAAGGCTTTTTAATGAGGAGGCCTCCCTTCCTCTGATACTCCCTCTTCCAATCCAATCGTTTCATTATTCTGAGTGGGAAGTAAGAGCAGCAGGACTCCAATGCTGGGTTTACTGGAGACTCGGGTTAACAAGGTCAAAGCCCAATCGAATCAATCAAAAGGACTTTGGCTATGATTTTACATCACGGAAAGGTCATCCCACACCATATAACCCGCCAACATGCACGGAGCTGGGGAATCTTTTTACGTCGGGGTCACTCGCAGAGAAGCTAGATGTTTTCGGGGAATGCTTGATCTTACTAATCTACAAATAAACCGCCTTTACCTTGAACATCAAAGCGTCGGGTCTCTGAAGTAATGTTTTGAAAACAGAAAAATTCAAACTTGGTCAAGCTCTTATGGGGCTGAGGTAGAATGTGAGGCTGGATGGCTGACGGTGATATGCTGTGGTACAAGGGATCTCCTTAACAGGAAAACGTGTATTAAAACCACGGCCATGACACGTATTAGAACCTTACCACCACCACTTTTCATGAAAAACTTGCTATTCATGCCCTGTATTAAGACCTGTGTCAGCCCATCTGACACTGACAAAACACCCGGGTAGTAAGTGCTGATTGTTGCCGTTCGTTCCATCCAACCCTTCCATTATCCAGGCCACGGTCAAACCACACACCCCAGCTCGCTCACTTTGCTCTGCATCTGCCAATCGGCTCGCTGCTCCCTCACTGTGAGCGGGACCCAGAGACCCCTCGAACAAAACCCGTCTGTTTGCTATCCTGGCCCCTAAATGGTGGAATGAGCTCCCCATTGATGTCAGGTCAGCTGAAAGTCTTCACACCTTCCTTCACAGACTGAAAACCCACCTGTTTTCGTCTGCACCTCGGTCAATAAAAAAAAAAATAATAATAATAATTGTTGCACTTGGTTGGCTTATTTGAAGCCAATGGTTGCATTTTTATTCTATTGTTTCTCTTTGTTGCACTTACTTTGGTTTGTCTTATTTGAAGCTATTGTTCTGCACTTGTATGATTTCACCTATTTGAAGCTCATGCACTTGCAGGATTCTCATCGTTTTGGAGTCGTATCCTTATGATTGTTTGCACTTATTGTAAGTTGCTTTGGACAAAAGCATCTGCTAAATGTAATGTAATATAATTATGTGGGATGCAATGAAAATTGCAGTCTTGGGGGTCGCAGACCATGCAAAATGGATATTTTGCCTCGTTTCACATCACGTTACGTCCAACACAGACGATCCACAGCTTTTTATGTTTGTGAATTTGCATAGATTTTTTGCATGATGATTCTGTAATAGCAATGATGGACAAAGCTGCGCAGTGTTTCCTGCTGAGTTCAAAGATGTTTTTAAGGCAATTACGTGATCATGACAAACCGTTCGGCTGAACTAGTTAACAAAGCAGCTAAGATAAAGCTCTGCATGGAGAAGACCAATTCCTGGAGCCCTTCAGCGTTTTTGTAGTGGCAGCAGCCTTTATTTATTTATTTTTTGCATATTTCCCCACCGTTTTACAGAAAGGGCCTGTGCATTCACCTCACATGCAATGGGTTACTTTGAGTTTGCCTTAAGTGCTCATAGAGGAATGGACCGTTTCATTTTGGTAGTGTGGCTGCAGGGCATGGCTGGTGTTCAACTGGATTGAGTTATTAGCCATCTTTGGCTTGTTGCACACCAGAGGGGGAGCTGTTTGAATCATTCTATCACAGATCATCCCCGAGAGCAAACAGGCTGCATGTGCACATTGAGTTCAGTGCATTAATTAGACGCTCCGGTGTGTTTCTGCACTGGTGTGTTTTCATTTCTTGATGTTCTGTGAGACCAAATGGGAATGGAATACTAGAGCAACACAGTTTTTACAGTTATCAGATCATTATTGTATGTATTTGCTGAAAGTTGTTGTACTGCTGATCTGTTACTGACTGGTGTAAAACGCACCAGACCACATCCTGGGCAATTGGCCGTTCCATTTCTCCCTCACTTATTTTCATTTTACCTGAACTTTCGAGAGGGTCAGTTTGATTAGAATTGGTTTTGAAATGACTTTCTTGGACGCTAGCTAAGCATTCTAGAGAAGTTTTATACTCCCTGACTTCTCTTCCAGTTTCTGGAGTTCAAACTTTCTGTGTTTAGGGTTTGAAAGTAAACATGCACATGCCATGTCTATGTTGAAATAGTTATTAGTAGTTTCAGCAGAACTCCAGAGTGCATTTTTACATGGAAATGTTCATCCCTCGTGTCTCACAGTGCATTCACTCAAGTTATGACAGTATCCAAAGGGTTGTTCCTGACAAACATCCTAATTTATCATGTTTTTTTTTTTTATTGTTATGAAATAAGGCCAGGTAGAAATGTGAAATGCTTTATATAGGGAGAAACCCTGGAGCGGTGTTTTCTTTGCCCTGTCTTTTAAACAGGAAAGTGGAACATTTTTGGACACGAGGCAGGTTGGTGTCCTTGAAGAAATGATGACACCACTGTAAAGGGGATCAATTCACTGTATGAGGGGATTTATTGCATTTGTGGTAAATGATTTTTGGCTGGGAACCAGAATAAATTAAACTCTATGGGGAACACAGTATGGTATTTGACTTACAGTTTGTAGCTGAAAAGGCAATATTGTGTTTATCATTGCTTCCCAAGTGAGGTATCGTAAGTAATCGCTCTCAGTAGATACGCCTTCTCGTCTCATAAACAGAACATATAAACAACTGAAATTGATCGCCACTTTTGTTTATGTATCCGTCTCCTTTTTAGGCTTTTGTTTTTGTAGCCTCCATGTGCTCACACAGTTCACTGCAAAACACTTTGAGATATTTTTCTTCCAAGGTTGAATTCTGCATGCCGATATAAAAAAAAAATCCGTCTTGAGCTTTCCAAAGGTCACGAGGGCTTTGATGTTGTTTGACAGCAGCATGCACACATAACCTCTACCTTTCCTAAGGAAGCACTTCTGACATTTTCTTCAAGCAACAGTGATGGATTGTCTTGGAAAGCAATATGCAGGAGCGTATCATTCCTAGGTGAATGTCTGACCACGACAAGGTGGTGTCTGAGGAACGCTACAGCACTTCATACTGGAATATTGGGAGATACGAGGAGTGTTCAATCAACAATAACCTTTCTTCCAATGCTTGTAGGAGCAACTGGCTGCCTAACAGCAGTGATTGGTCGGTAATGAGAGCTACATATGTGGCACTGTTATGAAAGCAAAGCGTCAATAACGTACTGATCAAACTTAATTCGGAAGCCAAAATCCGGATCTTGTTTATTATATCATATTATATCATAGAGGGTCAAAACTTCATAGCGTCAGCACACACACATCCTCTGCAGAAATGACAGGAGCTGCCTAACACCACCTACAATAGCATCACCTCGGGTTTGTTCGGATAAAACAATATAAAAATGTCTATTTCTGTATCTATTACAAAACTAAACTGCGGCCGAACTGCGTTCTGAAAACATTCAGTCAGTCGGACACAGCTTTACATTCTAATCCTTGCACTTGGAAGCGAAGCTGTTTTGCTAACATGGAGAGGGCACAACGTGAGAGCAATCTTTGGTTTGTGGCCACTTATGTAGGAACATCTCCGTTGTACGACAAACAACATTTAACGGACACACAACCCAAGACAACACTGATGATAATGAAATGTCAAGATGAGACCAGGATTTTTATTCATATTCCATTTGCTGTCCCCTTTATATCTTAATAGATAAGATATAGGCTAGGAACAATGCTACCAACACAAACATTACTTATCTTGCTTTTCATTTCTTGAGCATGGGCTGCAGTGACTTTGCATTTGTAGGGATATTTTTGAGACTTTTGAGAGATTTCAAGAGAGTCAGAGTAGTTTTGAAACCAGCATCCCATGGCCATTAGCATGTGCACCTACATGCATTAAGGAACACACTTTAGCTCTCAGCTAGTGGTTGCTGCTTGAGGACAACATCTAAAAACATACCTTTCATGTTACTTCTTACACCATCCCTTCTCTCTGATTATACTCTAATTTGCAATCTTGTTCCTGGTCCTTTGACCGACTTCCTTTTTGTAAATGAATTGCATATATACATGTGGCATGCAGTGGGTTTATTGCAGTCTCACAGCAGCACACCCCTGTTACCTATGACAAGCAAGAAGAAAAAAAGGCCAATTTGGCTACTCTGAAATCCTTCTTCAGGGAAAGCTACATCTGAGAGCCCGAACCTGCTTTCTCTTCCTTTTATCGTCCTTCTCTTTTCTCATACAGTATATTGCCTCACCTTGCATTGTCTCCCTCTTATTGCTCAGTCTTCTCTCAGTCTCTTTGTTCCTACCTTCTTTCTCTGTACTTTAACTCCGACTTTCTTCGATTCTTTCTTCTGCTGTTTTCTGTAGTCTCTCCCTCTTCGTTTCGCTGTCCCTGGTTCGCTCTCTCTGGGGGAGTTTTGGATCAGAGAGGCGTTTTGGTGCCAGGCTGCGACAATACCTCACGTTAATAAAAAGGATGGTTGGAAGCACAGTGGGAGCAGCACAGGAACATTTTTTGTTGGTTTGTCATGCCTTGTTTTGTTGACTTGGTAAAGTGTCCATATCTTTTACAGCACCCCTCCGTCATCATCAGAGGCACTCATACTCATATTTTAGCCGCTGTGGATTTATTTGAGAATTTGAAAATGACCTTCCTGTATTTCCATGACTATAGTGAAAATGATGTGACTTGAAATTGGAAAGCGAGGTAGACACATTTACTAAATTGGCCTTCAGCATGCTTTTGAGTGAGTTACCCAATGGGCAGCTACCTGCAGAATTGCCCATTCTTGAGTTAGTTTATTGTGATGTGAAAACATGTAGAGGAAATTCTTCAGTCTGGTAATCCACGATTCACCCTTTCAAACGTGAGTGACTTCCTATTAACCTAAATGCTACCTGTCATCATGCTCAACACAGTCTTTGTCGGGGTGTGTAAATTAAAAAGGTCCCCATGACACACTGCCCAATCTGTAATATTTCTTCAATGGGGCTTTTACTTTCCTACATCGCTTCAATATTTCTGTTTTAGCTTGTCAAAATCTATTTAATATGATTTGAGCCTACTTACTGAATAATGAAATGGTATTGGCTATAACTGAGTACTAAAGTATCTTAAGCTACAGTTAAACAAATGGCATTGACTGCTGGCACATGGAGGGAAAGAGTTGTGTTTTTTTTAACCAACAAAATATTTATGAATTTGCTGAGATTTGTGAATCCTGCATTTAAAAAGAAAGACGCCTTTAAAAAACAAAAACATCTTGTTCATTTAAACAGCACTAAAACTACTGCTAGGTTTTGCATCAACCTTCCAGGTGGTTCTGGGTTTATTGTAGATTTGTCACTTTTTCTTTTTTTTTTTTTTTTTTTTGCCTGTAAACAAAAATAGTATGATTACATTCATGAAAGGGAAGAAAAGATTATCCTTTTTACCAAATGTTTGGCAATTTTGAGATTTTTGTAAGGGATGTAAACTGGAATAATGCATCTTCCAATACGAGTGAACAGACAGTTGAAGTTCAGTAATGCATTTTAAAATGCTTTTTACATGGTACTACAAATACTATTACTCCTAAGTATATGACAGTTTCTTTAGCAAGCGTGAAAAAGTTTAGGGTTTGTTTATACTATCAGCACATTAATAACAAGATAAATCAGTAGTATGCAGTTCTGAAACTGAAAATATAGCTGAAATATATTCATGATATATTCAAGTTTCTCCTCCTGCAAACTGGGAGCACCCCGTCAAAGTAAAAGTTTGTCTGTGGAGTGTAAAAACCCTATGCTCGTTACGTAAAACTGGTCTTGGTCATTCTGTTAAGCACCACCAGGCCATATTGTTATTCCCATGGTGTGTTAAGCTGTTGAAGACGTCGTCATAGCAACCAGCAGATCTGTTATTGAGACTTATCTGAGCATGTGTATGTGTGTGGAGGGGGGGGGGGGGGTTAGAGCTGCTGACCTCAGGGGCTTGTCATCCTAACTGCTGATGACACACTGAATCACCACAATACAACATCTCCTTTCTTTTCTTTCGGTCTTCCAATAACATTCAAATCACACAGACTAGATTGGGATCATTAATTCTTGAAAAGGAAGACGTCATGGAAGGGGCACAGAAGCCTGTTGTCTTCTGCCCGGAGCAGAAATGTGTCTGTGATCTAAGAAGTGGATTGCTAAGTACACTAGGAGAGGGTTTGATGTTGTGCATACATTTGCATTCCAAATTGTTTGTGCTTGGTTCAAAATCCTTGAATGAGCCACTTATCTAGAAAGCATTGCCGAAGATGGTACCTTTTTTATCTACATTTTAGTGATATTGATGTGGAGTTGATATTGAGTTGTACTACACGCACATTACATTTAATACAGTTTGATGATACAAGATACAAATGACTTTACCTCACGTGCTTGCTGAGGCAAGTTGTCTGAGGTTGCCCTTTTGAGGAGTCCGTGCTTCGCTATGATTGGAGTATTGACGTATCGGTTGTGAGCTCGAACGGGTTTATTCCACTACACACCTGTTAACCACATAACAGAGTTCAGAAATAAAGAAACTTTCTATTAGAAGCATGCATATTCAGGCTCAACGCAGTTTTAAATGGAGGTTAAGGAAACACAAACATCACTTGTGCACTTCAGTTGATGCCTTCCTTCCCCGGGGTGTACAGCAGGTGTGACGTTCTGCTATACTCTAGATGCAATTCTTCACCTGGCTTCCCTTATGACACTGTGGGTTTTGAGACTGATGGCTGTGTGACACAGCCCACTTCTCCCAGATTGTTTTCTGAAACCATAATCCCCAAAGCAGTTTACATTTACTGCTCCTCGAGCCTTAAAATCATGCTGGTTTGGAGGAGGGAGGGGTTTGGGCAGGGTGCATTGAAAACATAGTGAATCTGGCCCAGCTGAGTAGAAGCCATTTGTTAGTTAAGTTTTAAATAATATGTAAATATCAAATGATGGTAACTTACACTTTAGAGGAATGTTGGAGGGCAGCAACATCAGTGATAAAGGAGAAAGTTAAAGTTAACGACACAACATGGTCACATGGTAACGCTTACAGATAACCACCAATCAGAATAGAAAGCAATTGCACTCTGATCTGGGGACACCAACCAACACAAACTAAACAAGTTCACCAAACACATAGAGGCCCAGTGTGATTGTTTTACCATCACTCATCTTAGGTATAATCACATGTGTATTTAAAAGTTTGATTTGCAGATAATCAAATTTACATCTTGATCTTGTGTACCCAAGTGGCCGCAGAGCTCCAAAATAAAGCATCTGGGTGTCAAACGGATCAGTGTGGTGGTCGATGAAGGTGTAGGCTAAAGCCATAGTTTACTACAGTAGCTTATGTATCCTACCCCCGATGCAACGTTAACTAATCTTATGAACAAGCTGCACACAAATTAAAATAAAGACATTAAATATGATCAAAAATATGGTTGTAATTGACAACACAGTGTGTGCAAACCTTACTCATGTCAATAACACGAATCAAAAGTGTCCGTCCTGACTGCTTGTGGTAGTGCGCTGTCTCTTTTGCTTCACTTTTGCATCATGGATTGTACTTTTTTTTTAATACAGTTGTACTGTGTCCAAGCTTGTGGACTATAGATCAAACAGCTACTGCAAAAAGCAGACTGCAGTGCATGTGTGCACCTATGATATTGCCTGACTACTTGAAAGTGGGAAAAAATTGTTGCACACTCTGGCTCCATATGCATTTCTTCTTTTATTTTGATAAAGTTTGGGCCCTGAGTCCTTCAAGTTCAACAACGCTTACCGACTTGGCACTTCTGTGGCCCGACAGCAGGAGAAATATGGATTAAATCAATGGCCCTGTGCAACAGTGCATCAAGTATGGACGAGTATCACGTTCTGCCGCCCTGCTTGACTAATCATATTTGGATTTGGTAATTCAGTTGAGCAAGTTGAGCAAAGCTCACCAGTGATGTGCTCCACTTCCCCTTCCCCCATCCTAACCTCCCAGTATGTCAACACTGCAGTTCCACACAAGCGTCTGAAAACATGAGCGGTGCTATTAAAATATCATGCTTCCTTTTTTGCCTCTGTGTGAAGAGTCACGATTCATGTTGCCACTTGATGTTCTTGTCAGGTAAACATAGATCGTTCTAGCCAATTGAACAAATGACTATTGCTGTGATTTTACTTTTGAGGGCAGTCTTTAACCTTTCCAGGAGGAGAGACAGCAGCAACTTTGTATTTTCTCCATTTCACACTCATGTAAGATGAAAATATGTGGCAGGCAATGACATTTTTAGAGGTGAGATGGCAAATCAAGCTCTCAACCTGTGAACACAAATATAGTGCAGTTATAATATGCTTGTTGATACGCCCATGACCCTCCATGTATTAAATCAGTCACCAAAAAGGCTTCTGCCTCAGCTACACATTGCTCAGTGGTTTGTGACTGACACACAACACAGACATAATGCGATACGGTGCTCTCTTAGGCTGGAAGACATTTGGTCTGGTTAGATCTAATTCTGTTTTCTGATTAATAATGCCAGCAAATTGAACCCTACACTATGTTGCTTTCATAATTGCATGATAAGGATTGGGAGCATTATAATGGAGGTGGTGATGGGGCGAGTGATTAAAAAGCAAATAACATGAAAGTGGATCCAGTACCTTGACGATCTAATAATTGAGATGTTCCCATATGGGGTGATTTTGGTGTGTTAGGAGGTTTAATGGACTCGCATAAATGGTGGCGTCTGGGCCACAGGATATGGCTCATAAGCCATCGGCGAGCCCTCCAATGCCTGGATCAATGAGGAACAAGGCAGCTCAAGCCCATTAGTGGATCACTGCAGCTTCAAGCTACTGTGAAACACTCTGTAGGCTCACACACACGCCTCACAAATGGCCAGCTGTATTTATCTGCTCTGTCAGATGAATCAATAGCTGCTGATTTGAGAGCAAAACGGCACTGATCATCGTCCATCCACACGAGCGCACAGTCACGCCCACACACACCTTCCAGCCTTTCAATCTTTAAGTCCCCAGGTGAGCAGTGTGCGTGGAACTATTCAAATGAGCAGTGGATCATGGCTGCTTCTGAATTTTGTGTAGATACTCTGCACCTTTTTTTGAGAAACTTTTCTGATCACCGCTTGAAAAGATAGCTTGACATTTTGAATTTCAGCGCTTTGAGTGAGGATCAGTAGCAAAAGCTAATAAGTCATTTTAGGGAAACCGCAGTACAAAAGCTGGAACTTTCCCCCCATGACTAACTGAAATTCAAAATAGAAAGCTATTACTTGAAGGGCTCTTGAGTTTGATTACTGATTACTGTCTGCTTTTTCACCCACGTTCTACCTGCTCTTCATTATAAACCATTAAAAATCCCAAACTTTAATTACCTCTGGTGATCTAACCAATCCCAGCTGTGAATGTGATGGATGGATATGGGCATTTCCAGTATCACGTATGTATTATTTGCTCTGTCTTCTTCAGTGTGAACCAAATTCATTACGGCTATTTGACAAGTACAGCAATTGCATTTCCCAACTACCCATTTGTTCTTCGTTTGTTGGGAACTCTTCAATCCCTGAAATGAAAAGGTGAACAATTGTTTTTTATTTTTTTATTTTTTTTGCAGTAATAATGATGCAATGTATAACTCCAGGTGGTCTATTATTTAATGGCCAATGTCATTATGGTCTGTACAGCAACAATGTCTCCAGCCCTGGCTTAGATACAAACGTGCATTTTATTTGTTGTTCGTATGGTTATTCAAGAAGGAAAAGAGTTACCAGAGCAAACACTGTGAAGATACGACTTCATCCAGAGCCTCATGTCATATTAATAATGCCAAACAAACTTTATTATTTCACTAAAGCAGTACACAATTTATTTCTTAGTTTATTTAACGGTGAATAAATATTGTTTCATAGGAAAGATTTACAGAACACTGGAGAACACTATTAAATGTCTTCCTTATTTGTCCACTAGTGGACCAGTTAATGTAAACCCAGAGGTTGTGGTCATAAATTCCCTGTTTAATTTCATATGTATGCTGTTAAAGTTGCTCTCTGTATCTTATGATTGCCCAGTAGCATATACAAGGATGCACGGAGAAATGGAGACAGTGAGCCGTTTATCCCCCTGGCTGTTGTTTGGCTGGTAGAGTAGCTCAAGACACTGCGTGGCCCATCAGCTCCAGACAGAAGGTTCGCTTGGACAGACTCCATTTGGCAAGGGGATCAACTGGAGATTCAGGATGTCGGACAGTATAACAAAGGATGAGATCATGATGAGTCTCTGATTATCCGTAATTGCATTATTGTATGCAATGGCGTGTGACCAAATGTCCACCTTGCGGGACAAAACTTGAGTTATTCCTTTAAGCGTATCAACATAAGTACAAATACATTTTATTCATACAGCCCAATTATGGAGAATTTAGTTTTTCAATATAAAATGGAATTTCTAAAAAGGTCAATTTTCTTTCTTTGGACGACGTTTGTATCCTCTTGTCACTGGTTGTGTATTGGTTAATGGAAAGGACCATTTCTCAATCTGTGTATCCCATTTAATGGCAGCCATATTCACACATAAACAATGTGTTTTCTGAAGGTCCCACTGCTGCTCCCCTACTCTTCTGCGTGCCTCTGCTGTTTTAAAAAAGACAAAAGGTCACACTTTTAGTGACCCCGAGAAACAACAATGCCAAGAGATGTCGAAAAACATGCAGCGGTCACACTTGTGCCAATGTCTGTAGGGGGGAAGTTGACAGTAAGATCCTCACTAAATAAATAGAACGCCTCAGAATACCCCAGCTCAGCTTAGTTTGCTCTTTAAAACAGATGCACTGCAAGTGACTTTTTGACCTTAAATCTAGTCCGAATAATTTTTTATATCAAACGTGTGTTATGCCATGCACATGTCCTTGAGTGATTGTGTTTTCCTCTCCTAATCAATATGCAATGCCTACAGTACCTGTCAATATCTCTATTGAACAGCCTGATGGCCACTAATGCCACCGATGTCGACTACACTAGACCAGCAGATGAGTCGCAACACGTTTGATGATGGAGTGACACAGAAGTTGCATTAATTCTAATTTGGAGATGTATATGAATGGAGTTTGCTCAGTTTTCATGGAGTTCAGTGATCGAACAAACATATTTTGTAAAGTTTCACCTGACGGGGGAAGACCACATTGTGACAGATGCTATGTACTTTTGGCTTCAAATCTTAACAAGTTGTCCTCCTATAGACTAATACTGTACATCAGATCAATACCTCCATCTGTCAATGAAACCAAAGGCAGGGCTGCTAATGTGGGCTGTATTGACTCTGTTCTACCTCTCACTCTCTCTCGTGTGTTCTTTTTCGCTCTCTCTGAATATGGAACAGTCAGGATCAATATTTTTCCATTAGCAGCTGCATGGAGATTGGATGGCTGCATGGTCACAGATGGGCAAGCTGCAACACAATGGGCAGTGGCTACAGCCACTTAGTTAATTACAAGATATTTGGTTTAATTCCCCCCTGAGGACCACAACAGTGAAGGTTGTGGTGACATCCCTTTGAGAACAGAAATACTGCCTCTGTGAAAAAGCTTTTTGACATTCTAGCAAGAAGGAAACATAACTTGATTTTAGTTTAATCAGTGCACTTTTATATTTTCTTATTATGTAATATAAAACACTTATAATCCCAGAGAGCCGCAGAAAAACACAGTATTATTAAAAGACAATAAATGCTGGGTTAAACTGTAAAATGATAAGTAAAACAACCTCTGTTATCAAATCCAGAATATCTCCCACGAACACTCCAAACTAAGAAAAAAAAGAGTTTATTTGATCTATGCCATGTTGGTGTTTTGATTCCAACACCATACCAGGGAAGTACCACTGAAGAATTGAAAGAGAAACAAAGAGATGAATTTACTTTAGTGACATAGTGGTTGGACTAAAAGATTAATAACTCGTGTATCACATAGCTCAGACAGAAAACATTTGCTCTACCCCTGCTGTCCTCCTGGCTTAATGGATTGTACACATCCTTTTCCAGGAAAAAACACAATCAAAGAATCTGTTAAAGTTTAAAGGTACCACTTTCAACAATTTTGCAAATCTTAGTATGGTCATGCATAAATCTAGCCCCGACCCTCCTAATTGTTATCTATCCCAGCTACTGGAAGAATAATGAAGCATCGTTGTAGATGTATTTCCTGAACTCCATTTCCCACAATAATCTGGTTCCCTGTGTTAATGTAAACATTGTCTAAAGAGTTTAGAATCAGCTTTTGACAGAGTACACACCTTTTACATGGTTTTAACTATTGATACCAGGACTCGAAACTGGAGAGGCGCACTTGTTTTTTTGTTGTTTTTTGAGCTACACAAGTGACTCATCAGTTTGTCTCTGTTACAGTTCATTGTTTTTGGTTTCAAATCGGCAGTTTTTAGCAGTGTTTCCGTACGGTCCACGTGTCCTGAAATAATTCAATGTCCTGGACAAATGGGAGACGTTCCGGTCAAATATTATCTGATCTTAAAAACCCTTGATAGGCAGGCTTTATTGGGAGGGACCTTGTCAAGGCATGTAGATTTATTATGTTTATTGAAAAGTAGTGCTTTTGCTTATACATTATATTCCCCTTTTAATAGTCTCTCAATAATAATAATAACACTCAGCTGCTGGAAGAATAATAAGGCATTGGTTTAGAAGTCTTTCCTGAACTCCATTCCCCACAATAATCTGGTTTCCTTTGTTAATGTAAATATTGTCTCTGGAGCTGAGAATCATCTTTTGAATGAATACCTTTTGATGGAGCACACACGATTGTTTACATGGTTTTCAGGAGACTCGAAACTGGAGAGGCACACCTTTTTCTTACTTCATACACAATCTAAGGCTTAGAAAACACTTCCATCAAAGGCTGTTGATTATATAACTTTCATGAGCTACACTGCACTCATACATTTTAAATTTGATCTAAATTATTAAAAATGGCTACTGACGTGAACTCAAATAATTTGTGTTTGCTGAAGGCCTTTTACCAGAAATAAAATAGCCTAGAATTAAAACTCTCAATAAGCCCTGGGCCACACTGCTGCCTTTGACCTGAGAGAGAAAAGAACAATAACTGTTCGGATAGCTTTAATTCAAACTGTGCGCAGAGGGAATTCTTTTCACCAGATATTAGAGAAAGTCATGGTACACAACATATTTACTGTGTTCTCTTGAAGGACACATACATATCGACATAGACGCTTTACAGGCACTGCATTCGGCGAAGACGGAGTTACCAGTGAGAGGAGTAACCAATATACAAGGCTCGACAAGAACTAAGAAAAAAAGCAGACCGATTTTTAATTGTCGGTATAAATCACAAGACAATCTCACGGAGACGTCCAGACCACAATTTAATCCGCCAAGCACTTGTGCGATGATTTCCACTGCAGCATCAACCTCTTTCTTTGAGATGTGGAGCATCCCTCACTGTACTCCAGCGTCTGTAGTCATTTCTGGCAGCTGCAGCACTGACAACGGAAAATAGTTCGGTACAGTATGTTAGACGTGTCCTCTAATAAACAATTTAGGACTCAACGTGTTGAAACAAACACCTGAAGCCCAGACTAATGCACTCTAGTGTGAAAAGGTTTCCACTTGGCACTTTCAGCTTTTGTTTATAATTTATCAATGGACTTCTAGAATAGTGTAAGATAACGGTTTTTCTTACACTCTCTTCCCAAACATTAAGCCCCATTTTGATTGCTCAAATGTGCTCAAATCGTCCCAGATCCCTCTACTGTCATATTGGAAGAATCAATACTTGTAATTGCAAGATTTGAAGAAATCGGCAAAACAAATTACTAACTTGATTTGAACAATTATGTTTTGTGGCGTTCGTGTGATTCATTCATAGTCCGGTGCTCTAATCTCTCTATTGTTATACACATCACTGTACCTTATCCATTGTTATCTACAAAGTCATGTCAGTTATTGGACTTCCTAGTCTGAATGAAAAGCTTTCATTCTGGGGATGAGGTGCAGATTGGACACTAATGAGGCACCTGGATTTAAAAAGAACACAGCGCTTGATAGCAGGGATTTCAGGCAATTCACCATTCACCGTCCATCAACAGAGCCGTATAATGCAAAGGTACTTGTCATTAGGACAAAAGAAGCGAACGCCAACCCGTGTTATCCGGCCTGTTCAATGAGGAGTTTAGGGGGTGGTGACGAGTTTCTTAAAGAGTGGAGATAATCTGATTAGTAATATGATACACTGCTGCAGGGAGGGAGGGAGCAGCGAGCCCTTCTGAGGATAGAAAGTGCTGCACATCTCTCCTCACATCTCTGAAAAAGGAGGACATACCATTTAACTAGCTAAGTGCTGTATTATGGACACAACAGACAACAGGCGTGTCTTTTTTTGCCATTTCTATTCCGGGACACTCCACTTGGCTGGCAGGGATTGGCACCTCAGCTGTTTTATAGCGCTACATAAATATTCATGAGGTACACAAATAGTATACTATAATCAAACTGGTAAATTGCATAACCATGGACTACACCTTCTCACCTTTTCTAGTTTTATATTGGGGTGAAGCCAAAATAACCCTATTTTTTTTTTGTCCGTGCTTCAGGCAACGTTGAGGCTTTCATATCGAATGTTTTTTAGTCTGTTTTTTTTATTTTTTTATTATTTTTTTTATCAGCTTTGCTCAGCCACAGAGGAAGCAGACCGGACAGCAGCACTTTATCCCCGCCCAATGGGGACTAATAAGATGTAGCTGAAACCTCCAGCATGCAAATCGTCTTTGTCATGGATGTCATCAGCTTGACACACAGGGCCTGCGTCCAGTTTGTGCTGCTGTTCTTTATCGTCAGGGAACAGTTGGGGGTGGGGTTGAAGACTATCAAGAAAAAAAGATCTGTTGTGCTGATAAGCAGTATACAGCGTATTTATATTATTGTTTGTTAAAACATCATATATGTTTCAGCTGTTCGGCAATTACAGAAGGATCCTCCATTAATTAGGACAAACATTTTTATGTCACCTGGAAATAAATGCAGCTAGTTGTCTTTGTAGTATTACTGGGGTAATGTTCTATTTTTCTACTGTAGCTATAAATACATAATTCTGTTTAAAGCGAATGGGAAACAACTGACTGCTCTTGTTGTCGTCATCCCCCCGAACATTCATAACTGTGATGGCATTTACCATTTTGCTGCAGAACAATTAGTGACATTCATTGCTTTTGTTGATGGTTGAAGCCCTGTGACATCATCTCCCTTCACAAACCCTCCACAAATCAACCTGTTAAAGGTATTCAACACTTCAAACCAGTTCATAAAGTAAAGAATAAAGTTCAGGAGTGCTCTGCATAATTGTCTGCGTTTGGCTGCTGTCCGTTATCACCCTGGGCTACGCCACGAGCAAAAAAGAGCTGCCGGATTGGTTGGGGCAGTTGTGCTGCCAGCTTTATAAATGGGACTCGTCCCCCAGTTGGGCTGTTAAAGTTGACTTGAGTGAGTTTTGCATGAATGTTACAATGTCTTAATCTGAATGTCACAGCTTATTTACAAGCGTCTGGAACCTGGTTCTTGTTTTTGCAGAGCCTCCAAACAGAAAGCTGGTTTTGCATTCAACAGAAAAGGATGTTGAAATGTCTTTTGAGATCATGAGGCGTTCACTTGTTTTTGCAGTTCCTGGTAGTCAGTAATAAAGGCTGTACATAAAGGACAAAGATCATGTAATGCCCCTTTAATATGATGAGAGGAGATTTTGCCCAATTTCTCTTGTGTGGGAGAAAGCTATAAAATAATTGATGAATTGTTATTTATTTGTATTATAATCGACTGTAAAGAACATATTCACTGACCACAGAATGACCAGGCTTTTCTCACAACATTTGGGGCGCCGTGTGTGTGTGTGTGTGTGTGTGTGTGTGTGTGTGTGTGTGTGTGTGTGTGTGTGTGTGTGTGTGTGT
>CALSBV010011010.1:9867309-9890958 GCA_943590825.1 Bovichtus diacanthus | reverse complement strand
TATAAATGCATCACATTTACATTTACTAATAGTTGTCATCAAAGATTCATAGGAAACGACTCTAGTTCTAAAGCGTCGTACCCATTAAAATTATTTAGTAGACAGAAGCTACAGGACGCACACACACACACACACACTCTCAAAATCATTACTCTGAAGGTACCGCAGCGTTTTTAGGATATCTTGAATTATTAAACCTAATGTTGTTGTTTTTTTTGTTTTTTTTAGTAGGGATGAGACACTTTGTTAACAAGTCGGTCTAAAAAAGTAAAAAAACTATCTGTAGGCCATCACATGACCTGCAGACTCTGAGCCTGGCGGCTGCGTCACTGACTAAGGATGCTACTTGACCCTGCATTAGACGGACCTGTCGACTCCATTCATTCTGTGGCAGAGATTATGAATTCATCACATCTCATCACAAGTTTTTTCAGTATTCCAAGGCTGCATTTTGTTCCACATAAAATGTTTGCTTCCGGATGTTGTCTTCCCATAAATCAAGTGGGGGGGAATCCCCAAAATACCCAGATGAAAGATAGCTGCCAAAGTGAATATCTTTTCTGATTTATATGAAGCAAAGGGAGCAATATCCTCTCTCGATTTCCTTCCTTCCAGCAAAGCTATAAAATGCTTGTTTCCATCAACCTTTGTGGCAATTCATCACAATGTGATATCGCTATAAATGCTTTATGGCGAGGAACTGTGTACTTCTTCCTTTTTTATATTGGATCATTTGCATGCGTTGTCTACGGAAGCACATTGCATTCGCCACAGGAAGGAAAAAAACTTGTCTGGCAATTATATTTTCCGACATTTGTTTCGTAATTATGAGCTCTTTTATTAGTGTTATAGGATGCTTTGTGACAATTACGTGTGATACAATGCCTCCCTTTTTGTTTTTCTTTGGTGAATTATCTACTCTCATAGTAATCCTGATTGGTTCTTCTTTGCAGAGTATCTGTTATGGACTTTGTGACATCTGCCCATTTAACTCTGCTGATGGTGTATGGGAATGTTCAGCATAAGGGTAGATGTAGTAGACTCAATGCTGTTGGCCTATTCATTTGCTGAAAAATATGAGGGAAATTCTGTATGGCAGCACTTTGTTATAACGTTTATCAGGACCTTTGGATGTCATCCTCAGTTGGTGCCCTTGTTCCTTTTGTTGAGGACCAGAAGGCCTCACTACTTGTACAATACACATTTCTTGAGTGCTCATTGAAGGGTGAATGTCAAGGAAAGATGATATGCTGTGTGGAACCAAATGCAGCCCTGGCTTATACATCCCTTTTCAGATAACTGTGTGACATGTCCTACATCCATGTTTTTCAGTCTGCGGTCTAAGGCACTTTAGGCAGATGATTACAGCTCTCATTGCTCGTTGAAGTTCACCCCACCTATGGTCTCTTTCTTGTGGCGCTCCCTGTCGTCTAACTCTGTATTAAACTGCAATGGACAGAGAGGCTTTGTTCCAAAGTAGAACAGAGGCCAGAAACTGTGGTTAGAAAGTGATTGGTATTGATGAGCTGCATCACAGATACATTATGCTCATTAAGTGTTATGACACACCAAAAACACTTACTTACAAATATGCACCAAGTGCCAATTCCACACTTTCAATAATGATAATGAGATGTTCAAAGGATTGCTTAATTAGTGCTGTTGGGGTGTGAGGGGTTGAGGATCCATTTATAGGCGCAGCACTTAATTTTCCAATCCCCGGAATCTGGTACGTGGTGGCAGTGAAGAAGTCTGGGTGTCTTTTCAGAGGCAGTGTGCTGATGCAAATGCATGCTGGCATTTGCTGACAATGGGAAAAATCTGCCTCTAATGTTGGCTTGATGAGCCGTCCTGGGAAGGAAAAAAAAAAAAAAAAAGGAGCGCTGGCAGACTGGATTCACCAGTGCAGGCGGCGACTGCTCACTCTGTGTTCATCACCCCGAGAAAGCATGATTATCTCCCCCTTAGTCATCCCCCCCCAGGTCTCAATTAAAGTTTGTCGCTGAAATGAGCACAAATGGGCGCCCACCAGTTTTACCAGGCTACATTTCTGTGATCTGGTGTGAAAACAGAAGGACATGTTCTCTGTTCTGTCTCTGAGGCTTCATTGTCATGTTTCTGTCATGTTGCGCTCTGGGTCAGATAAGTGTTTTTAAAACTGTTCCACATTAAATAACCCTGTTAAAATAAGCTGTAGACATCACAATCTCCTTTTGGTGAATATGTTGTTCCAGTAGTACCCACAGGGGATGTTTTTTTTAGGTTGGGTAGAATATAAGTGTCAAAATGGAAACTGTGATCAGAGTACTTATTTTGTCAGTCATTCAAGTCCCTATATGTAGATTTTAAAAACGTATAATGTTGGTGCCCAAAGTGTTTGGATCAAAGAACACACATTCCTGTGACGTCCAAAAACACATGACTGGTATTGTGTACAAAAACATATGCTGTCAGAATAAAAGGATATATTCTTTAATCATAAACAAATACGTTCCACATGTGGTGGCTTTTAAAAGAATTCAATAAATATTTGAACTAATTTTAATATGCGGGGGACTCATTGGAACTGTCTCAAAGACCACCGGAGATCCCTTGGCCCCACTTTGGCAACCACTGCTCCGGCAGATGAAAATACCAAGTTAATACAACCATCTGTTAAAATACAGTTCTGCAGGATCCTTTATACTGCAGACGTCTGTTGCCCTGTTGCTCACACATTATAAAAACATATCCCCTTAATTGGAAGCAAATGGTTCATGAAATCTGGGGGGCAAGCGCCTTAAATTTAGACTGTGATGTGAGAGGACAATAATCCCACAGACGGGGGAACGGCTCTCATTGGCCAGGAGAAGTACCTGGGTGTGTGTGCGTGTATTGTGTTTGTGTATGTTTCCCAGCACCATTTATTTTTCAAAGTGGGTTGGATCGTCTTTGTTTCCTGCTGGTAAGATCACATGTAGTCCATGTGAGGTGTGTTTATTTGCCATATCTGGTGCCCCTCAAGATTCCAGGGTCTCCCTTTGCTTTATTCACTGTTTATCTTCAGCGTTTCAACTCGGACTTAATAAACTTGCTTTCAGGAAGCCTTCTGGTCCACTGTTAAAGTTATGAACAGTGCCATCTGACTCAGAGCTGCCGTTACAATTATCATTTTGGTGACTTTTTGGTGAAATTTAGTGGAAAACAACCTTTTTTTTTTTTTTTTTTTTTCAACATTTCGCAAATCAACTCACTTATAAACCTAAATCCTTGTCTTTTAATTTGAAATAAATCAACTTGTAATCTATGGGGAAATATTGGAACAACCACACTTGCACTGGATGAAGCAAAAGTGGAGAACCATGCTCAGAAGGGAAGTCCACAGAATTAAATGGAGGTATTTGGGGGTGATAGGGTATGACATTAGCAAGTCTCACATTACCAATGTTCCCTCCATGACTGCACTTCTAGAGTGATTCAAGGATGGAAACCAACAGCTGCATTTGCCAGCTTTGCACGCTTGTGGCCTCTAATGGCATCGAGACATATGACGGAAAAATTCTGACATCAACGAGAGGAAATTTTTACATTTTTACATCAGTTTCTGTAACTGCACTCGCAGGCAGTCGGTGATTCAGATATCAAAGGATGCCAAAAGCTAAACAGAGTCTAAAGACCGGTCCAGCTCTCTCTGGACAAAGTGCTTAGTCACTGCTGATTAAGAGCCCCCGTATTTCACTACACAGATTCATTATGGGAGGGGAAGAAACCCTGCTGACTGGAGGATTTCTCTCACTGTCCTCTGGTGCAGACCCGCAGTTTGATTCAGGCTGATAAAACAGGTGTATTCTTCAACAAGTCATCTGTACTGAAACGGCAAAGTAGGTCACTCCTTTCCAAAACATTCCTTTTCCTTTTTACTGATTTGTCCCTTCTATGGTTAAAGTCAAGTTGGGTTTTCAATCCCAAACTTATTTTTCAGGCCCAAGACCATGAAACAGTCTCAGAGCTTTAAAGGATACATGTGTCCGCTGCAATTAGTGTGGTCTTATTTTGTCTCGTAACCAAAGTTCAATCACATCCTCCTCTCAGTTCATTGATTTTTCTTTTATAGCTTCACTAGAACTTCATCTCCACTTTCCTGCTTCAAAGACAAATAAATCGTGCATGCCTCAAAATAACTCTTTAGGTTCCAGTCATAATATTGTCGGACTGAGTTCGGACCGAGTTCTCAGGAAATTAGGAAAACACTCAGGGAAACACTGCTGTATTTTCTTGTCCTTGTGCTGCTACCCAAGGCGTTTTTAGAACGCACATTAGAAAACTTTGACGAGCTCTGTTACATGGAAGTCATGAGAGTATTGTGATTTTTGAAGGGCTTATTTCATTTGCTTTGCACAGGTATTGAAATGTGAAGGTTTCTCTTCAAGCAGCACTTGTAGTGAAAGGCTGAACGTTGTATTTAGCCTCTCAAGCAAAAGGAAACAATAATCTATGAGGCCATAGAAAAAGGTAAGGAGAAAATGTGTCTGGAATAACTCATCCTCACTTAGAACTTCCCCTTTCCTCTTTTATGCTGTGTTGACTTTTCCAGTCATAGAGGAAAAATGAGTGCTCTGGAAATCTGAGGACTCCACGTGGTTGTGGTCAAACCTTTCGGCCAGAACCAGTGCTCTCATCATTCTGCTATGTGCATTTGTATAAGCAAAACCTGTATGAGGAACCATCTGAATCGGCATTAACAACAGATTCTGAATGAACTGTGGTGTCCCAGGGCTGAAGAGTGTGAGCACATGTGTGGCTTCATGACAAAAAGTCACTTTAAATGCAGCAAAGTATAAAACTCTTAACATTGTTAAAGACAAACGGACAGCACATCACCCTGAGATGTATCGTGGGTAATATCTCTGGCACTTTCTATGGACTTTGATAAAGGATCAGCGGCTACGTTGCTAAATCTTGAACATTGAGAATCATTTTTTTTCTTTCCAAAACACACACGTGTCCCTTATTTTCTTCTGAAGGAAATACAATGAAGATAATCAGTTTTTTTTCTTCGAATTTTGCACCACATTTAGGCTGAAATCTATATATTCCAACCATATGTTGCAACAACACATGAATGATGGCAAATTAGATGTATTTCTTGACTAGAATCAACGTTTTCTTGACATTACCTTTTTTTATCTGGAATTTTACACTTTACCATATGATCTATTTGTCTTTTCCTTCCAAAAAATATATTGCCGTTTGCAGCTGCTGCAATAAAAGTCCCCGCTAGATAGATCAACATCTTTTTCTTTTATCTTGCTGATGGATGCTGGTTCTTGGTCACAACCTGTCTGCCAAATGTACGCCAATCTTACAACCCCGGCAGAGCATCTTCACAGGAACATTCCCAGCAGGCTATTTGCATCTGAATTATGTGCCCCTAGTCTTATATAATGAATATTCACCAACCTAATGGCTTGCAAATGAGGGGAAAGTCTGGAAGAATGCCACCACAGAAATAGCTGCAAAAACTTCTGCTATCTCCTGCTCTCTTATCACTGACTCAGGCGCTTAATTCAGCTCTCTATTCAGACCATATTTATTTCACCCTGACGAGACTTCCAGGTTGGTACAGACTACATTTCAAGAGGCTTTCTCATAAGGTTGTATGCAAATGCATTTACAAAACCAAACTAAAATGAAATGTGGCCTGTATATAACCAACCCGCCACATGCCGCACAGTAAAGAGGGTGGAATTCTGAAAGTATACGTTTGCTGTTTTCAACCTTGACGATAAAAACAAGTTGTAAAGGGAAGAAGTCAGCGGGCGTCTGCATGTGCCAGATTAGTTCAGAATCAACCTTTTGTATGGTGAATATTTTGTGCCCACTTAGTTTGGACGACTACCTCAAAATCTTCGGTCTGACGCCGACAACAGCGGCAGCATCAGCTTTGCCAGCAGCAGTTGAATTTCCAAACGAAGAGAGTGCTTAAAACAACTAGTGCCAATTTGGAGTTTAGCAATCGTACGACATGCAGAATGCTTTTTCTAAAGACTTCTTTCTTTTCACTACTTAATCATGAACTGAAAGAGTTATCGCACCTCAAAGCACTTTTCTTAATACCTTTCAATTTCTGTTGTGTGTCGCACCGGTGTCAGTCAAATAAAATTTTGTAAATTTGTACAAGGTTGGACTTTGTATTGTAGTGCGCAGTAAGCTCCGTGGTTTCACTTGTTACTTGTTCCTGACTACGTGTGAGCCTCCTTTCATTAAAACAAAAGGCTTTCTGCTTTACTTTTTTAAGGCCTGATTGGACGGTGAGACGCTGTATAAATAGTTTGGGCTATTGGCAAATTTGTGCATTGCACAGCGACAAACAATGTGAAACTATATTTTAATAAGCTCTACAGTACGGTGGAAACTAGTCAACCTATAAATAAATCAGATTGAACATTCCTTTGATCTTTTGTCATGTACCATATTGTATTTCCCAGAAAGGATCAGCTTTGATTTACAATGAAATCTGAGATTGGTGTAGTACATAATTTCTTTTGGTTCTTGTGTTGCTGGCTGATATTGCTGTGTTTAAATCCCAGCATATTGCCTTGACAACATCATACCAGAGATATATTACACAGTCTTTGACTGAATGCGTTACCCCCGGCCTCACTTTGTCCTTGATGGCAGCACCCTTCCTTAAACTGCAATTTATTTGTTGTTCACTTGTCACTTTTGTTCGTAATCAACCATGCATTTTACTTCTAGCGATAGCTCATCCGCTTAGTATTGCTTTAATAAGAAAGACGTTAGCTGAGGAGAGTAATCCCTTCAGCTTGCACATAAGGAAATGGTTTTCTGAAAAATATGGGCTATTTTGCTAATAAATATGCACGCTATAGAGTAGATTAAACATTGCTTTCAGCGAAACAAGGGAAGGAGCGAGTAGGCACACAGTGGGCAAGGAACAGCCAGAAGACCACAGAGATTTCCAAATTCTCTGCACATCTCTAAGCTAGAGGTAACACAGCTAATATGTTCTGGCCAGTAAACAAACATTCAAAGCAGCTCCATCATCTGCGTTTCTCTGCAGTCGATCAATAATGGTTAATTTCTCCATTCCTGCTCTGGTTTGTTGTGTATTTGGCAGATTTGGACTAACAGATGTCATACCCTTGCGTCCCAAACAAGCAAACATGCATTCAGTACCTCTACTTTTATTGTACTGTATGTTTTGGAAGGTGGGAAATGGAACATCCGTACTTATAGCAAATATTGTTTCAGTTCGACAGCAGAGTGGAAATGAATAGTGCAACTTTCACATTCTCTGTTCTCAGAGCTGTGCTCTAAATTTAGTAATTTGTCACAACACCCCTGCTAGCAGTCCCTACGGGATGGGCACTTCGTCACATCCAAAAAAACAACCTTGTTGGATGGAATGAAGAGCATACTGAGGATTTTGCTAAAGGTTTGTGCTGGAGGACTTTTGTGCTCGATGATGGGATTTGGGCTTATTCAAATCAAATGGTGTATCCTCTTGGAAGCATGAATACAATGCTCATCATGTTTAATGACAATCCAACAACGAGACCAGATTATTTTGTTTGCAAATTGTTTCCAATTCGATGCTACAAGATGACAACTCTTGTAGCGTCCAGAGTAGAAAAGGGTACATAAATGACATGCATCATAATCATTAGATGCGTTAGATTTGAATAGACACATGAGCCTTATTGTGACTATATGGGTCGGAGTGGCACCAAAGCCATCGGGAATCATCCTCTGGGGATCATGAACCGAACTTCAGTGATGTTGTATAACTTTAAACATGAATCAGGTCAGTCCTAAATTCCAAGAATGAGGACTTGATAGAAGTCTTTTTTTAAATGATGTACCATTTTAATTGTCAGCAGTCAGAGACCAAGACTTGCTATTAACATGCATTACAAGTAGGACACCTCACAGAAGAATTGATTAGTCACCTTTTAAGTCTAATCCCCACACAGCATTTGGGTTTCTCTCTCCAGAACTGTCGATTTCCCTCTGTTACCAAACTGCTATTGACTCTGAGTAAAACTGCCTCCCAGTGAATGCGGCAATTTAATGAATAGAGCCCTTGAACACAACTTATATTAAAGATTTCCCCGGGGTTTAGGTTTCCAGGCTGTGATAATCACTTAATATGCATGCCATAGGCCAAGCCTGGAGCATGGTGGTCATAGATTATCATTATGTCTGCTAATGAGTTTATTTTCAGTGTGCTCATCTTTCCTCACTGCCCTTGTGTCTTTGGCTCATACTTATAGATGATCTCATGGTGATACATAAAATATTAGTTTTTTTGCAAGTCTTTTATTTTAGAATTTAGTTGGCAAACCCATTTATCAGTATAACGGAGTGAGATGGCCCAAGAGGACCCTGGGAGGAAGTGATAAACTTGGCTGTTGCTTGACAGCATCCAAGGGTGAATAACACGCCCTCATCACGACAGGAAGCCACTTCTGTTCCTTCCCAATCTGTCATGAAGGCAGTTGTCTCGTTGTTATGGAGGAGAGGCCCAGCAGGGGTGAAGAGCAGCGATGTACTGTAGATTCACCCGGGCGATACTTGTATCGGCCTCAGGAATGTGTAGTTGACACCCACATCGCGGCCAGGCGGATGCATCGGGAATGCCCAGTTGTTTGTCATCTTTCATAACCATAGCTCAACATTACACAGAAACGTGTGAGGTCTGTTGGTATCATGTGGATCCTAATCAGAAGTGTCACACCTGTTTGCGTCAGTGTAAAAAAAAGCTTCCAATAGTCATAAATATTCTTAATTTAATCAGCATTCTCCTTTCATTGGGGAACTTGGGGATGTCTTGCTGAAAATGTAGGAGAAAGCTGGAGTAGGCAGTTTTCTGGAAAAGGCCAAAAAAAATCTGCAGGATTTTCCACATTTGAATCGGGCTTTCCCAATCTGTAGGGACGTGCGCCCGCATTGCACATCTGCATTTGTACAGTGGAACATCCAATAGGAACGCCCTTTCTCGGAAATGACCTGTGATTGGTCGTAGTCTCCCGTCACTGGCTAGATTTTCTAAAGTCTGAAAACGGAGCCAAAAGGAGGTGCAAAAAGTTTACTTTTCTCTTTGACCACTTGAATTACAATATCCTTAAAGCTTAGGTCTATTATGACATTTTTGCCCAATGACTGCAAAAAAAAACAAAAAAACAGACATCCTACTTTAACTTTAATTATAGAGGCACTGTGTGTCCCGATCATCTTTTCCTGAGTGCTCATATGCGTGCACACTCACTGCTTCAGCAAGTCTAGCCTCAAACTGATTCATCTTGGAAATGAGGAAAGAAAAATATGTGTGGATTCCACATGGAATGGCAAAATGACCAGAAATTCAGTGGACACACATGAAAATTGCATCAAGTGAAACTGCTGACCCGTTGCAGACTGTAGAAATTGTGTGTTGGAGGCTGTGAAAGCTTTTGTATTTTATCTAGTTTGGCCTTTTAGCCTGCTCCCACTGAGACAGTCCAATGTGAGGATTTGGTTGCAACCAGACATTTTCCCTGTGCAACCACATTGATTTCAATTATGTTTCTAAAATCTCCACCTTGAGCTCTAACGTGTGGATGGTAGTTTCACTGTCTTTTTCTCTTTCGACCAAGTTGGTTACCTGAGGGTTTGTTTACAACCTGTAGGATCCTGTGATTGCAGATGTTGCCCCTGAGACTTCTGCAGCTGATAATGAAGAACTTCATCAGTTATGGATTAACCCCTACAGAAATATCATGGATTGTTTCTGCTAGAGGCGGAAACCACAAGTTTTAAAAAAGATTGAGCTTGAAAAGCATCAATTCAGAAATACTATATAAAACTAAATAAAATGACTAATTCCCATAAACAGTTCATGGGACTGACATATTGTATTTGAGAACTTCCTGCTCTCTTTATCAGCTCATTTCTGCCTGTATAATTAGCTGGGCTGCTACAGCGCTTTTAAGATCCCTGGATGGTTCTGTGACCCATTACATAAACTCCAGTGTCCCCTGGAAGCAAGAGTGAGAGAAGAAGGGACTTAATGGCCTCGTGAAATGCTCTCGTCAGTGCATTCCTTGGTTGGTCGTGCTCCGCTGCTCTGACTGGACTGCTGTTGCGACTCGGACAGAGAGGCTTCTCGCATAAACCGTTTCTTCCTCAGTGCTTTGATCTGCTGCCTGTTAGCTTCATCTGAGAGCATGCTACTGTACAACACATGGGGCTTCAGCCGTGATAGAAGATACACATCAAAACATGCAGGCCCTCTCCCACGCCATCATGCTGTTCCACAGAAATGTGTAGCAAGGCGAGAACATTCGCTCGTGTTGTCACGCTGGTGCAGTGCAGCCGTTTGCTGGTTGTGTTCCACATCATAAATAGTTGAGGAGCATGCCTGTACGGTTTACACTGACTGTATATACAACACCTTCAGCAACTCGTAAATCACTCGCTAATTATCCCACCAGGCTATTCTAAGACGAGACCCTTTCCACAGTCGGTCACGTTTACAGCTTGCATCATTTTTCGAGTTTCTTTTCCAGTCAGCATATGCAGATTTGTATATTTTGCAACGCTACTCGCACGTATGTAATCCATCAGCTGTGAGGGCGATGCATTTGTCACACTGATCAACACTTCACTGTTTTTCATTTCCAATGATTATATTGAGTTTCTGTATTTTTTAAATTTGATCCTGTCAGGTTATGTGATTTTGTCTGAATTACTGAGAACTTGATGTTTTTTCTTTTCTCTACCCGAGTCAGACCCGTTGCACATCGAGGATTTAACATCGTTTCCAATTGTTCCTGTTAAAATAAATGAAACTAAAGAACATTAAACTTTCCTCAAGAGGACCATGGGAATAAGGGAGCTGAGCAATCCCTTGGTCTCTGAACACCTTTAGCAGAAGTAAAACACTATTAGGCAGGATGCCCCACATCGTATTTCACACTCAAAGAAATATTCTCTTTATTACAATGCCAATACATCCCACTTTAACAAGGCTCAGAGGACTTTCATTGTACTATACCAAAATGACTGGATATTCAGGAGGATTGGTTCACTTCCCAACATGTGGGTAGTGCCACATTTAAGATACAGTTTAGAATGGGCGTACTTCTACTAGAGATTTCACTATTCATTCATTTCAGTGAGTCACTTATTACAAATTCCTTGAAATCTAAAATAAAAACAGAGTACTACACGTACAAGTGTACTAACTTCAGTACACCATTCGTTTTGTTTGACTTCACCGTGGGGTAAAATGAAGCTTATTTGGAGGTTGTTATATATTAAAGCACAGGTTTCGTTCACAAAATAGGTTTTCATCAAGTTGAACTGTATAGTTTCTTGGTCCTACACATCCTTCATAATTCTGGTTAATAAATGGTCTGAGCTAAAAAAAAATAAAAAATAAAAAAAAATATATAAAATACAATAAAGAAATAAAATAAAATAAATAATAATAATAAAATTCCAGATCCACTAACTTGTATCATGTGTATCATTTTTTTCTCTCATACAAATCCTGATTTCTTTGCTAGAAATGGACGATTTTTACATAAATCATAGCATAAAAACCCCTTGTTGTGAAACTCAACACAGTCCACAGCTGACTATATATTAGGCACCATAACAAACTCTGGTTTGTAGTTTAACTCAAAGGCAACATTGTAATCATAATGTATTCCTGACAATTATTTAGGAAAAACAAATCATGCATTTTTGACACGAGTTACTATTTATACCAATCGATATGAGTTGCTAATTGCTAAAATTTATATTTCACATCCTTTGGAGTATTGCATGTATTTTATATTTTGTAATAGCAGTTACAAATATAACAACTAAAAACTGAGCTCCATGAAGATCAATTAAAATGTTAATGTTGTTTAGGTTTGCTGTCATAATAATACACTAAAGCTTTTGTAGTTTTTATATTTCGCTTCCATTATAAATTAATCACGACTATTTTAATGATGTCTTAATCACGCAGAAGTCATAAACGCATAAACATAATTTCAGGAAATGTGATTTATACTGTATATATATTATATCTATATATATTTGGAGGTGCTGGCAGACTGCTGGAAACTCCTTGTGAAAATAAATCTCTGTCAGTCACAGTGGTGTTGGTGGTGGAAGCACACCAGAGCCACCTGACCGTGTGAGTAAGTCGATTCAGCAGATAATCAGACGTATCGGACAGTAGACGCATCCTGCCGTTCATCATTTAGCAAAAGACAGGCTGTTCCAATTTGGCCTCGTGTCATTTATCATAAAACTTCACATCCTGACTAATGCAAGACAACATAATGACTTTATCAATAAGTCATCATCTGTGACCACCTACATCGAAAGCACTGTTTGCTTCATTTTTATGAACAGGAGTCCATTATATTCTGCACACAGATTACAGCTCGTCAAACAAACGACTTCAATTAGGTGATTAGTTGAGCCAGGTCTCTGGGAGAGTGATATCTCCTGACGGTATCAAAAACAAAAGGTCTGTCGCTGCCGTGCGCCTTTGGCGGCCTAGAAGCAGCCACATTGGGCCGATGGAAATCACATCACAATGACAATTCACAGTTAAACGACTTGTTCGCTGTACAAAACCTGGTGAAAAGGAATCCTCCAGCAGGACATCTTGTAGTCAAACACATGAGACTTTGCGTCTGAGAGATGGGATCATGTTTGTGTTTTTTTTTTCTAAGGAGCCATCTGTTGAACTGCAAAGGAAGTGGTCATGCAGCAGAAATAGTACGTGTTGACGGCTGCTTCCGATGAGATTTCACCAGATTATATAAAAAAAAAAAAAAAAGCAGTGTGCTGATAATGGAACAGCAGCTTTCAGCTCCGACCGTCGTGAAGCTCTTCTACGTGTCCTAGAAGCTTGTGGTTGCTAAGCATCTCGGGGTGTGAAGGGGGCTGCTTTCCTCTTCATCTTTTGTCTTTTTCTGTCTGTTCCGCCTGAGTTTCTGATGATGGCTTTGGTATTTACATTTAATTCGCAACGCAGTACATTACAGAGCTATTGTTTTCTTGGGAGTCGAGACGTTCACACAGATTTTGCCCGTCAGTGGTGTGAAGTAATGTTAACGCCTAACGTCGATATCCTGAAGCGTCACAACACTGCAGTGTTGAGCAAACGTTCCTCAACCAGGAATAAATGGTGCGTTTGTTGGGGACTATTTTCAGCGGCGGATTTGGTGCTCGTGTTAGTGCAGCAGGACGTGCACACAAACGCTGCCAGGAGGGCAACCAACCTAATTGTTGGTTTTGGTCATTACATGGATCTGTCGACAATAAGAAAAGTATAGAACATCATGTTCTCCCAGCTCACAGTTGAGGTTTGGAAACTTGATGTTGAACTATGCTGAGTTTCAAAGCACTGTGTGTGCTAGACATGGAAATTAATTAAATCGCATCAATACATTATAGTGACTGATTATTATTACTACAATGGTGCTGCGGGAAAATTGGAAATAAACAAACCTGTACTTTATCAAAAAGCAAAACCAAAATACAATGTATTCATTAAACCATCATGAGTCTGGGCTTTATGAGTCTTTTATCTCCCCACTGCTCTTCCAGCCCACACCTAAAAAGTCTTTCACTTGGGTAATTGGTGTTATTTTTGCAGCTTTTATAATGGCCTAGAAATGGCTTATGCGCTTTGCAAGAGAATGGCTGACCACAGTGAAGACATAAGAGAGAGCGTTGGAGCTTTTCTGATAATGGACAACAAGTCAGTCAGGGCAGTTCTGGCACTACATTCTGTCTCTTTACCCACTGCCACCCCACCCTCCCCCCCTTACCATCATCCTTCATCCGTGTTTGTGTTGGAGGTGGAGCACTGCTGGCTGTGAAGCATCTGTCTCTTCTTAGGTTTGGGATTTTCTTCCTCCCTATCTCTTTCTTTCCTCCCATTGATCCCGTTTCTTGTCACGTATCCAGCCCTGCTTATCCCTCACTCGCACAAACACCCCTCCACTTCCTTCCCTCCATCCCTCAGCAAATTCTACCTGCCTCCTGCTTATCGGGACACTAGTGATCCTAAGCTCTTCCTGCCAATGTAGAAGGGGAGGACGATAGACATGAACTGAGCCACAACAACAGGATTAGCAACCTGCCATATGTAAAATGTCAGAACAAAGCCTTTCATTAGTATATTGATATGCAGCCGCTGAAATTAAACACTGGAATATGTGCTTGGTATTTACTTTGGAGTGAGCTAATACAGAAGTTTACTTGTTTTAACCTATGAACTGCACATTGCCCCGAGGTTTACAAAACTGCCAAACATTTTTCGAAGCATGCAATACATTTTGTTGATAGATTTCCTGCCATCCATTATGTTCAGTGGGCTATAAAAATCATCATGTAGAGAAATGAAACATACTTCAGATGTTTAATCTATCACAGGGGACATTGAGTTGCCGTTATCTTTTATCAAAGTTATGTCCACACAGCAATGCAGCGGAAAGCAGGGAATGTATGGAACCTGTCTTTCCTGGTGCGTTCAAGGGCACGCTGAGACGCACTGAAATCTGAGTTATGTGAGTTGGCTGCTGAACACGGATTTATCGGTGCAATAAATGTGATCGTATGCATTATTCTTTCGATAACGACCATATTGTTTGGCCTCTGGACTTAACTTTCAGACAAGATAAATACAATGCTTTGCAGTGCTTTTGGGCAGCTGGCTATCAATTCTTAGATGTCCTTAAATGCACCCCCTAGGAGAGGTTTCAGATTCATGCTGCAGGGAGAATTAAAGGAAAAAGAGAAAATGGTTATTCGTGGTCAATTTATTTACAAGCTAATTCTGAAGCAACCTGCAATTTAATTATCATAATGTCTTGAAAGAACAAGCTGCTTTGAAGGTGGGAAAGCTAATTTGAAGCATATGTGATTTGTAGTTAATGTGCTGTAACGAGCAAAAACCACCGGTATGGTCCTTTCTAGATGGGAGCGATAGAAATGCACAAGGTGTTTATCAGTTCCAAAAAATGTCAAGTGCACAATGTGTTTGTGCAGAATGTAATTCCCAAGCTGCATTAATGAGATTCCAGTTCCCCAGAGTGTGAGCACAGTGAACATATTTCACAGGTTGTTAAGACACCCAAGTCTTCCCTGCAGCTGTTGAACCATCTCTGTGCATTCAGTGGTGTTCCTGAGGTGTACTACTCTTCTGTCATTGTGCCTTCATCTTTGCTATAATGTTATACTTTGTAAATTTAACATCTCCTTATATTGCTCTTTCAAACCCTACGTTTATGTCCTGACTGTCGTACTTTTTGAAAGTCGTTTTCCATCACCTATTATGGTCATAGTCATTCCTCCCTCTTCCTGATTATTAATTATCAGCCCTTAATCGCAGTTACAGTATGTAATTGGCTATAGTCTCAAGTCCAACCTCGCACACACAAATCTGACCTGTAATTACTCCGAGTTGTCTAAAATGACACATCTCTCAACGTTCGAGCACATGCAATATGGAAGACTTGTGTGTGATCGGTCAACATGCTTGTTCCTAATTACCCCACCACGGAGCAGAGTATTGACTCGAGGCCTGCCTGAGTGAGCGTCCCATGTTTGCGTCCAAGGCCCCAGAATTGTGTCCACACTTTGTTCCTCCGGTGTCTCCCTCCCGTGTGAGCCGAGCTCCATGGAGGAGCATCAGTTGACAGAACATGCTGCTTTAGACTCGTCGCTGTAAACTGTCCCAGATACCCCTATGGGCACCAACGCTGTGGCAGGATGGATCTGCGACTTGAGGTGTGTTTGTGCCTCTGAGCTTGCTGACGAGCTACATTTGTTGCCACTGCGCCTGACATTAAGGTCTGTCCTCCAGACCTCGCTTAAGGCATGGTTTGTTTCAGGGAGGCTCCATGACAGAAGAGAAGTTTCCAGCTCTGTAAAAACATACGGATGTACCTGTACATATGTTGGCTTTCTTGTATTACCTCTACCTTCCTTTTTTACGTCGTCACTCAACTGACAGCGGTTGACAACAAGTAACGAGCCACCAGTGGAACATCGTTTTCTTTTTTTTCCCCCTTAATAAAGTGAGCGATTTTCAATTTGCCAGCTTGGGCTGAAAGGAAACTATAAATAATAAATAATGAAGTAATATGAATGGAGAAATTCAAATCGTTGGAGTGCCAACTTAACAACTGATCTATTAACCACTTTAACGTTGAAGTAAATAATAATATTTAAAAGGATATTTCTGAAACCCTTCGAGGGGTTGGAGGGTCATTCCCATGCTGGGGACCGATCTGGTTTTATTTGAAGTCTAATTGTATTTTATTGTTTGAGTTGACACATTTTGAACCGCTTCAGTGTGTGCTGACCAGAGCAAATTGCGTCCGTTCCCATTCACTCCCGTCTTTCCATTATATGCAAGCACCAGTTTCATGTTAACTAACTAGGTTTTAGATTGATTAGACATCGTGTCTTCACAATGATGCATCTGTAAACGGTATCTTGTAAAACATTTTTTTTACTAAGACTTATTTTGCTACTGTCCCACGGTTTATTATCAATGTCTGGAGGAAAATACTGTTTTGTTAAAGTTCAGACTGAATCACCTGTGCTGGACACCCTGTTGTCGAGGCCGGCTCTGGGATCTGTCTGCAGGAATTTGTCAATGCTGCAGTTGTGTCTGACATGACAGCTTTCCTCCCAGGGGTTGAGCATCATTCATATTCATGATGTTGGAGAGCTGCTGAGAGCCGAGCACTCTGTGAAACAACGGCACGGCTTTTTCAGCCCCAGTCCCTTCCTGCTCAACATTTTCTGACAGAATGTCATGTCTCTTTTTCCCCCACTGATATGCAACCCATACAAACCCACGGTTTCCATGTTGAAAGTCGTGAAAAATAATCAACAGCATCCAGAGACTGAATCAATACTTCAGAGCTACCTCAATCTTAGTTTTATTTTCTGCTGCTGATGTTTCCAGGAGGGAGGCACTTTTTGTGCAGCAGGGCCATATGTTCATTGTTGTTCCGGTTCTGTACTACATTTCCCCAAAGATGACCTAACAGCCAAACACCACGGCCAGCTCTGTTCGGCCTTTCCTTTCATGTTAGCTCATGTATGTGTCTGTTTGGTTGTTCTTATAATACCAGACAATGGGTTTCCGTGCAATAAAATTCAAACCCAACTGCAGTAAGACATTTACATGTCCAAATACACGGCTGAGCAGCAGCCAGTGCAGGACACCGCCCAGGCCTCTGTAGGGGTTTGTGTCACTTGACAAATGAGTTATAATGAGGTATCCACAACAGAGATTTGCAAACAGATTATGTGAATGCTAATTAAGGTTATTTGTCATTAAAATGTCAGAAAGAGAGCAAGGATTTGACTCGCAGACCACAGTGACGGCACCTTGCTAAGGTTAGTTCAGTTTGGGAAATATTCTACTGTGCTGCATGTTTATAATGCCAGGCGAGTTTTAACAAACGAGAACAAAAGTCAAAGAGTGCAACGTTCATTACACAGCATAATATGAACGTGTGCGGTGGAACAAACAAACTGAGTGTTTTCTCGTCTTGTGATGCACGGTGTCGGAGGAAAGGTCATGGTAATTCAAAGGAAGCCGGGTTTAACCCCTTGGAGCTTGAATGTGCTCAGTAAATTTCACAGAATTGTTCCTGTTTGATTTTATATCTTGTTCAGTATTTGTCCTGAGGGAAGCTCATGGAGTGTCCAATAAAAAGGGTTCATCCTCTGGGGAGCATGAGTGTGTGTGTATGACGTCTGCACAATGTTTCTGTAATGGGGGCTCGACAGGAACCCTGGGGGTCACCAGAAACATTACCATTCATTCTCTGGAGGATATCTATGTTCACATCACATTTCAAGGACATTCAAGACACTTCATGAATCAAATAGTTTGTTGCTCACTCAGTTCAAGCCCACGTGCAGAATGGAAAACAAACGTTGGTTTTCTTTGCGAAGACAATAGAGAGATGCATTTTGTCTTCATGGTACAATACCTGGGCACACTGTTTATGCTAAGATGGAAATGTATACCTTCACAAGAATTATGTAACACAAAGTGCCCACATTTGGTGTCTAGAGAAGTCCCACAAATGGTGTGCCGCAGTGTAATCCTGAGGAAAATGTCCTCCACTGTTTGAGTGGTGTTTTCTGTTCTTGGAAATAATATTAGTCATCGTGCATTTACCATCAAAGACTGATAAAGTCCAAATAGCAGTAATACACCCTCGAGCCGAATGTCTGGAGGGGATGTCTTCAGTAACGAGCCACACTGGGTGAGCATATTGAAAAATGACGAGGCAACACCAAAGTGACAATTTTCCTTAATCCTAAAAATGATTACTCATCCTATGATAGACTGGCAGAAATTCAAAAGGAATTGAATGTGGTTCGCCAATTATTTATAAAAAAAAAAAAAAAAAAGAAGAGATGTTGAAGGCACAGTTGCTGTATTAGCAGGCCAATCAGGCAGACTGTGGTAGAATTGTGCAATTCAATAATTCAGAGAGAAATTATTCTCAGAAGGGAAATGTGAATAATTCAGGGTATTATGACTTAAAAGAACTATCAGCTGCATACAGAATGGAGTGGAATTATCATTAATTCAACATCTACATTAATAGCGCTTCAGTCAGAGCTTCAGTTTACATCAGCGGCTCTGGCTGTCCACTTACCCTTACCCACTTAAAGCGTGGTGGAAAGAAAGGGATTATTTTCAGCCGAAGCCCTTTCCTGCATTTTCGGCTCAGTGCCAGTTCACTTGCTGTGCTGTGTGCCAGCACAAGAAGGAAAACAATCTGGTGGACTCCAAGTCTAGGAGTTTGACTTTTGTGGGTGACGGCACAACGCAGCGAGGGCAGGCTGCTGTTAAGCAGTCGAGATAATTGAAGGAGACGTATCTTGTGCTGCCTATAATCGCTTGAAAATGTGGAAAGGGGATAGTCATCGCGGGCCGCTCGGCAAGAAACCTGCACATCATGAGTGAGCATGTGAAGACGTACGGAAGCAGCTCTGTGAAGGAAATGTACACAGGATGAGGAAATGAGTCTGGAGGCCAGAGTGATGAAATTATGGCCATAAGGTCAAAGATTTCAATCAGTAAACTGACTGGAGAAAGTCGATGACTAACCCTCGCTCAGATATTGTCTACTCCCTCCTGAGTTACTCAAGTGCCCTCTGCAGGCTTCCAACGATCAACTCTGTTTAGATTTTTCAAAATAAAAAATTTTCAGCAATATTTTTCATGCCCTTACGGTGTCAAGCATGTTGCTCCTGCGTGCAGGTTGTAGTACTGCAGTGTGTGACTGTAGGAACAGAGAATAAAGATTTAAAGTGGCAGTGCAAGCCTTTGCATTTAAACTGAGCGGGTGCAAACATTATACGCCTCACATATTCTGACTAAATACTCACTGAAATATGGAGTTTTAAAAAAAAAAAGGAATTCAAGATTCCCATCGAGTACAACAACCACACGTATTGTTCAGTGAATTCTTGTTTTCACATCATTTGTTCGATTGCATGCTCCTGCTCTTGTCTATGAAAAGCACCAGCCTTGGGTTTTACGGCACTTTGACAAACTGAATGAGCTTAAAAATACAACTCCAAATTCAAATCTAAAAACCAGGCTGCGGTTCCATTTGGAGGCACATGCTTATTACCAGCAATGACGGTATGTCATTTTTGGCTACAGTGTCTCTCTTGCCTCTTTGTCTTATTAGGGCTTAAAGTAGACGGCAATTTGGTCTACTGCAGACACCAAGCCCACCCGGACCGACGGGACTACTGAGACCAATGGCAGACTACACTCATTTCCATCTGAATTTGTCTCAAAAAGAAATGCCTAAAAACAAACACTATCTGAATTAAAAAAAACAATGCTGCAGCAAATGGGCTTCAACGCCACCTTTTTAATGTCAGATGAACACTTAATTTCCTTAATGACGGGTTATTAACATTGGGTCCCTTCTGCTTTATCTTGCAGTCAATGAGCTGTCGATCCGGATGTTGTTTATGCTCACAGCTCACTCGGCACATTAGCAAAGCCAATAACAAGGAACGTGGGACGACGGCACGAGGCTCGTAGCTTTGGGCTCGTTTGCTCGCTCAGGGCTCCCGCGCTGATCCGAGGTGAACGTGGGGAATATTGTTATGATTTAAGGGCAAACTGCTCGGCTGTTAAGCTGCCGCTGGCCGTCTTCACAGTTGCTATTTCTTCCTTTGTGCGAGTAGTGTTCGAAAAAGAATATTAATAAAGGAACGGATGTGATGATCTGAATGTTAATTTATTAATTCTCATTATTTAGCATGTTTGGCCCGGCTCCATTTATTGATATTTCAGGGTTGGAGTGAGTGCAACGGTTGCATTTGTGTACAAAAAAATTCAATCGTCGGATTTTGTTTACTCTTTTGAAAAATCAATGGCCGTCCTCCATTCGCTGGCAGACGGCGAGTTTGTCACGTCCAAAGCTCAACCAGTGATAAAGCACTTTACCACTTTTCGAAATGGATCGCCTGCTTGTTTCCAAGGTCACCGCACTAACTAACTGCCATCTGTGACTGTGTGTGTGTGTGTGTGTGTGTGTGAGATCTGTGTGCATACACATTTGTTGTATGTGCATGAAATATGGAGGCCATTCTGGTACGTAACTCAGTGATTCACACAGTCTTTTATGAATCATACGCTGCATGTGTCTATGTGTAAGAGAATGAATGGAAATAGATAGAATATAATACTTATTAGATATGTGTTTTATCACGAAACGTCACACTTCTTTTACATCAACATAATTCATTCAAAATGTGTATTCAAAGGCACACGTGTCATTTAAGGACGAAATACTTTTATTGCACTTTGACATTTAAATAGATGGAGCACTGCTTTCACTTCCATTCTGTCCTGCTCCTTATTCACACTGTATAAGTATAAATAAAATGATACCAAAACTTTTTACAATAAAGTGCATTTTGCTCGTCGTTTATTGTTTATCACTCTCGGGAAGGCTTTCTATGAGCGGCGCGCTCATTTTGACAGTCAATATCTCAGTCAATTATGTTCCTTTAATTGTGGGAAGCTAAAATTGCGATCGTGATTAATATTCAATTAATTGTGCGGCGCTAGCATGCGATAGACGCTCTGATGGTTAATGAATGAATAATAAAGGAATGAATATGGCATTTTTCTAATGAAAATGTTTGACTTTTCTAGAGGTTTTCAAATGCGATCTTGCACAATTTTGCTTTTAAAGTGCCCTTGTCCTAATTGTCTTAATTTGCCACAGAATCCCCTCATGATGAGGCCTTTTTTCTCCCTCTCGTTCACATGTAGGTCAGCTTCCTCTAACTGACCACTGTGCACTGACTGGCTCCTCTTGTTCCATTTTCCCAGTGTGTTGCTGAGAGTTGACAGATTCGGTGTGACACTTCGGTTTGAACAGATTCCTGAAGGCCAGAACTGTTCTCAGCTTCATCCGTGGCTGACACTAAACATTCAACGGCGAAAGGACACAGACATGTGAACACAATCACTGTTTTTTTTTTCATGCTATTGAATTTCGAAACCTGGTGATCCCCTTTTTTTTATAGACTTTTGGCCAGTCCTCGCTTCCGTTTTTAATTCCGGTCGTCATCTTTTAAACAGAGCAGTGTTTCATTATCTTGTAAGTGCAGTAAGATGTCGCTAAGGGGAAACGACTGACTCGAGTTAACCGGCCGGTTTTGTTCTGTCTCGGCAAACAAAAACAATTCCAGCAGGCGAGCAATTTGAAAAGGTGTGTGCTCTTGAATCATTTCTTCAGGTGTGTGTAGCCAAGATAAACAGTCACGTAGCAGAAAAAGAATTGAAGAGGCTCGAATGCATAAAGTGAGTTATTACACCCACAAGGCAGGAAAATGTATGTATATGGCCCATTTCATATACAGTGGCAGTTTAAAGTGCGAGCAAATTGCATAATAAAATACAGGATTAAAAATAAATGAATAAAATATGGTCCTTGTTTTGGACCAGCTGTAGTTGCCAAAGAGATTTTTCTGGTTGCCCTGAAAAATAGTAATGTTACACTAGTCGTATCTTCTCGAGATAAACGCATGGATGAACTTTTTGAGATCATGTTTGGACGATCTCTAGAATCTAGAAATATTCTTCACACGACGCTGCTGCTGCTGCTTTCTGGTTTGCAATGATTTCCCGCCTTTCACTATGGAAAACTCGATCTCCCAATTTAAGTCTTCATGAGGTAGGAGATAATTCTGCCACATCCACTCTTGAAGTAGTTCAATGCTCTGGGCAAAGTGTGTCAATGGGGGCAATGATTTCTGGCACAACTTCACCTCCTCCCAGGGAGCATGATGAAGGGAAAATACAGCAACACCTGTGCTACAAAGAGCGACTTTTGTTTGTGAGAAAGGGACCGTATGATTCTGGTGGAAAAATAAGCGTAGATTTGAGTATCATCTGCATAAGTGTGGTAATTATTGTTTTTCCTTTTTGAAAGATTTGGCTTAACAGCAGCATGTATAGATTAAACGGAAGGGGGGCAAACACTTACTTCAACAACACGCTCGGTTCAGTTGAACGCTTTGACTTGCGTGGCTTTGTGCCAGCTCCGTGGGTTGTGATGTTGTCTGTGCTCTGCTCATGTGTCTCCTTGCAAAGGTTTATTCACCAGTCACATGGTGATGCTGCAATTTTCTTCTTCAGTTTTTTCGACTCCAACTCTTGCAACTGACAAAAGTCCATTGTGTCTTTTAGACGATGTTCTTAACATACTTACGTTGACCTTAAGGCAGAGCCAGAATAATAAAAGCAGGTAGACTTTATTATGCAATGTTGGCTCATCACAGATGCAGCACATGAGAACAGAGTGTGTGCTGTCATGCATATTGTTGTGAAGTTTACTGTTCAACGTGCACTTCTTTCTTTTCCCCGCCATCGTTGATTGTTGCACGTTATCGCGATCAAACCTCCGGGATCGCTGCCAAACACATGTATGTAAATTGGGAACATTGGCAGATATTAAACCCGGCCTCTTGTGATTGACACAGTGGATAGCCATGAGATTGCAGTCTGGCTCTGAAGTCTTTGAACAGTGAAAGGGGCTGTAAACCGCAGACTTGAGATCTGGTGTCATACGAGTCTTTTCTCCCTCTTTATGACCCCAATTAGCATGTATAAAGGTGACATCGAAACCTCTGCTTGCAGAAGACGTGGTCATAGCATCGACCTTGAACACTGAATGTAATCTTTCAGAATGCTGCCTAATAAGTATAAAAATATCTGTATTCATAATAACTATAGCCCTGAGCACGCAGAGAAGCTGCTGACTGGCTAATTCATCAGTGCTAATTTTCTGTATTAGAAAGCGATTGCCTGCAGTGGTTGTTTCAGCATTTCCCTTTTCTTTTCAAAGCGACTGCTCTTTAACTAATTTTCCGACTTCCTCTCTTACATCTACTCTCTTACATCTACTCTTTCCCCATCCCTTATTCTTGTCCTTTGCATATTGTCCGGAGTGCACATCTCATCTCGTTTAAGTTCTCAGTTGACACCCAGGTTGTTAGAATATGTCAAAAAATGTATTTTGTGTATATATATATATATATATATATATATATATATATATATATATATAT
>CALSBV010011010.1:9817558-9867299 GCA_943590825.1 Bovichtus diacanthus | reverse complement strand
TATATATATATATATATATATATATATATATATATATATATATATATTTTGTTTTCTTTTTTAATTCCAGACACTCTGAATATGTGCAGCTGGTTGAACTTCTCCATCAACAACCTGCTAAACATGAATTCAGCTGCACATATTCATAATGCCTGGAGGAAAAAGAAATGTAAATAAAATATAAATGTCTTTCAGTAGCAAAGGAGAAGTAATGTGACGTGGTCAAAACATGTTTGGAAGATGTTGGGGGTGGATGGATGGGTCAGCAAAGAATGTGACACCAGAGACGGCTGTTTGTTTTCTACCAGCAGTGACGGTGGTTTATTTGAAGCATAACCACGATTGTTCTCCAGCCTTAACCGCAGGGTGCATGGTACAAAAGTGTCGTTTTTCCAAGTTGAGCACAGACTCTGGGGAGACTGAAGATTATCCATAAAGACTTTCTGGTGTGATGTTTGATAGTAACAGGAAAGAAAACATTTCACAGGTAAACGGGAAGGAGAAGTGACAGAAAGCAAATGTCATTTCAGAACGGCAACGCATGTTTTCATTCGGTCTTTAGAGCTTGTTGCACTTTTGTTTTTACTTTCAAATGAAGTAATTTTGACGATCTGGCTCAGCTCTCGTTAACATCCTGCCTGATGGTCAGTTTCTCGCCCCGTCAGAGTTCATGGCGCCGATTCTCTGTTTTCTCAGAACTGAGCAATTCATTTGCTGATGCAATGTTATCAGATTTAACCGACATGATGAAAACTATGAGACTAAGACCCATGTTGTAATAACTATAATAATCCTTTAAGAAGCTTGTTCCGAAAGCACTTTGTTGTTTGAAGGAGGAGTGTTACCCCCCCACCGCCTCCCAGGCCGACCCGGGATTCAAACCAGCAGCCTTCCTCTCTAACCTTCAGGCATGCCACATACCGAGCTTCTAGAAGACAAGTTTCCTTTGTCTTGACTTTCCTGCGGTTTTCCCCCTGCTGAGTGTGTTTGCTCTCATAGTTTGACACACAGTATGCTGTTTCTACACACATCACCCCGTCAATATCCGCTGCTCATCTGGAGAGAGAGGTGAAGTGCGTGCAGTATCTTAGGCCCTCACATTTACTCAGAAACTGACCCCTACTCCACAATTGTTTTATCAGAGCAAATAAATAGCGGTGCTTTAAAAGAAACAAAGGAGGTTGCCTCAGGGTTCACAATACGTTCCCCTGCAGGGAGAGAAACGGTTGGATCTCAATGTATGAAGTTCCTTAGAGGGACATAGGTTTGAATAACATGTTCTTTTCATTTGTTCTTTTCCTTACATCTGGCGGGCTTAGTAAGGCTGTTTATCACCTGCAGAAGAATTCCTCCCACTGTTATCGGCTTTCTATTATATTTTGTTTTCGTTTGTGATGCTTGGGTTGTGTTTGGATGGGCTGATGCTGTATATTCAGAGGAAATGTTAAAACTGACTCCGAATACACTGAACAATATGGATTGTTGCTTCTGTTTGAAATAAATTAAAACCCAGTCGGATGGAAAATATTTAAAGGCACAATTTTAGAGATCAGGACCGAGCCAGAATGTGAAACCGAAATGATCCAGGGTTACCCGGGGAGTGCAGACCTCCACCGAGGTGCTTAGTCCTTCCTTTCTTTATACCTTATCTGTATCTGGATTCCCATCAACATATGACAGGCAACTCTGTTTTTCTAAGGGCTGCTATTATCATGAGACTTTCTTTTTCATTCAAAGTGTTTCTATTTTTCTAAAGTAAAAACAAACAAAAACATCCTCTGGCCACCATAAATATCCACACCAGATTATTGTCAACCTGGCCAGCAGTTCTTGCTCTGATATGGTATTTGATGGACAGATAGACAGACCAGCAGCCTTTTGGACGTGCATATAATAGTTATGTTAAAGACTATTTGAGGTCTGTCAGTGTCCATCAGGTGACCTCCGAGCCATCCTCCCTCTCCGTCTTCTCATCCTCACGTTCCTGTTCAAGTGATTAGCCTTCTATGAGAATATGAGAACTCCTCATACCCAATGTAATGGACAGAGCAGGTTCACATTCCCGAGCTATGCTTCAGGCCCCGACCGTGCCTGTGTTACGTTGCTGTGTTGGGTTTTCTTTGTTGCAATCTTAAGTAAAACCATAATACTTCAAGACTGGACCCTTGCTATGACGCGGCTTTGTGAAAAATGTCCTTAAGTTTCCCTGCAACAACAAATACACATTGTATGTTGCTAGCGCTAGTCTTTCATATAGATATGTGGGTTTCTTTGTGCATGTAACTGCGCCTCAAATCATACCCATTCATGCCTGAAAACAATTCAGGAAAAACCAAAAGATTGAGGTTAGCTCTGTATTCAATGATGAAATGGTTTCTGTTTATAAATGTACAGTCTCCCTCTCTTTTCTCTCTCTCTCCCCATCCCTGCTGCCGCCTGGTGATTTCTAAACCATCCATGTGTTGCATCACCTCTACGAATACTTAAAGGTAAGAACCTCATCTTCTATAAGCGTGTGTGGTGCTGCTGTACCGAATATTAACTGGCTGTGTAAATAATATCATTGGTTTTGATTCCTTTTTTATTTTTTTTTTTCAAAGTAAGTTCTCGGTTAAATCCTTATACCACGTTTAACAAATCCACATTGATTTGTTAAAGAGGAGACACATCGCATGTGATGGAACAAGATTAACTTTCCTCGAAAAGCAAGAAGCCAGGACTCCTGGGCAATGTGCCTTTTACTTCAGACGAGCAGCTACTACACTATACATGAAACCCCAGGACGGAGCTGAAAAAGCACTTGTTTTCGAGGCAGCCCTCTTATTAAGAAGTAAAACATTCCTAAATGAATTCTGGGAAAGGTTTGAAGTTAATCTCCCTAACCCTCAAGCCCCTCCACAGCTATTAGGAATCAGCCATCAGCCTTGCTGCCTTTTGAAAACAATCAAAGCTGCTCTTCTGCCTGTGTTGCTGTTGCATTGGCGTTTTTCAAGCTCCAAAACTGCGGAGATTAATTCATCAGACCAGATTTATCCTTCTGATGCTGCTGTTTGGGTGAAATTAAATGCATGTGTGAATGCCGTCTGGGGCTTTTGATATTATCTCTTTTTGTGAAGATTACGACTTTATTTAATGGGTACACTATTCAATTAAAAAAAACTAAAATCACAGCGTATGTTGCAGCACCAGCCACATCAGACTCAGTGAACACGACTAACCGTCCTCTGTAGCACAAAGTCAGACGACTCCAGGGACTCGTTCTGCGCGCTGTCACAGTCTCCTTGCTGCTCTTTTCGTTATTCATTCTACATAGAGCTCTACATCTGTCACAGATCATGGAGCGAGACGGGAAAAAAGAAAAAAAAAATCCCTCCTTTTATTTCTAGCTATGAATGGAGCTGAATGTGGAATGAAGTTGGAGTGCTAAAACAGACAAACCTGAGATACTAAAGTGGGAGCAACGTACGTGAATGCTGAAATCGGTCTGATACACTTTCAAGATAAAGCTCTGTATCCTTAGCACCGACCCACCACATCCCCAGCACAACTGTGCAATTTGCGTTGGAGGACGACAGGAAGTCATAAACAAAATAACTCAAGCACTTAACCACCTCTGCCAAGTACAACAGTCTTCCCCTTTTCCAAACAAACACTCGGAAACATGGCAAAGTAACCACACAGAGTTCATTCCTGTCCTTCATTCCAATTTCAAATGCATTTCCGCGCCTGTTGGAGCAGACATTATTTAAAAAAAACAAAAACAAAGCTGATACAATTAAACTGATGCAAGAATAGAGTCCAGAAACGCATCTAGAAAAAGAGGAATATGTCTTTTCTTTGTGCCTTATCTCCCAAGAGGCTGCCATTTCAATCCTGGGTCTAATCTCTTTGTTTTTGCTGGCATCGTTTTCCCTTGTGTCCATCAGTCTTTTCTACGGTTTGTCTCAAATTCAGGGAAATGTACACAAAAACACCTTAGGCTATCTAAATTGGGGAGGGTACTGGCAACGAGGACCAAAAAGAAAGAGCCTTTGGCCAAGAGAAATATCCAAGAGCCTCTCAATACAAAGCTTTGTATTGATTTTCTGAAGGGCTAGCAATGTGGTAGCGATTACCAGTGCTGGCACGGGACGCTGCATTCTTCCTTTGCACAATCATAAAAATGTCATTCATGTATGCCTTTTAGGTTACACTGGCATGATATCAGTGAAGGCAACCGCCTGCAGTCAGAGGCTGGCTCAGCACTAACGTGTTGCTCTAGAACAAACACCTGCTCAGGACCGACCCCAGAGCAGAGGAGTACAGGGACTACTTATTAAGGACGGAAAAGAAACTTCCTGAAAAGACTCGTGGTGAAGTTAATCTCCCTAACCTGCAAGCTGCACGGCCACCACGAGGCATCGGGCACGAACAGAATGGTTCCTCTGAAATCGATCAGAGCTGCCTCACTGCTGCAGTGTGTTGCTTTGCGAAGGCCCAACGTTAGAAATCACACTCCAGTTGTTTTTCTTTTTGGCCATTTCTTCTGCTGAATCAGCTAAAGAATCCCATCCACAATGCACACAGTGTACATTTGAAAAGACCTTTTCATTCTAACTACGTGGCTGCAGTTTGCCTGCATTATAAGCAACAACCCCACCTGATTAGGAATGCAGTCCTGCCATTGCAAAGAATTATTAAATACTACGGAAATACTAATAATGCATGTTTGCACATATTTGATTTGCATATGCAGTGTGTTAGACGGTGCTGATGCATTGCTTTGCTGCAAAAGTGGAGTCAGGTTCTTTTCTTTTTTTTTTTTTTTTGTTTTGCAGGAGGACCATATATTTTTATGCCAGAGCCCTTTCCTTTGTGACCTCCTCTTTGTTGTCTTGATTAAATCAACTTGAAGGCTGCGTTTTATGATGCAGTGCTAATGTTGGTCTGGACACGGCTATAAACTGCTGTTCCTGTATAGGGCCACTTTAGGACAACTCCAGAAATGTATAGAATTGCATTTTAAAAAGTCCCATCTTTTGTCCTCTCACACAAGTCCACTGTGTCATGAGGTCATCTCGAAACTGACAGCAATTTAAAATTACAGCCCTAACAAAAGGGCTTTAACAAAAGTGTTTTCAGCCATGTTTGCTTGCAGATGTCTCCGTAAGCAGTCGTGGCTACTTCCTGTTTTATCCCATTGACCAATTTAAGATTGTTTCCTTCATTAACTGACAAAGATAGAATACTAAAGCCTAATGTATGCATCGAAATGTCTGAAACGAGCTTGTTATTAGGGATTAAAGCACACTTTATTAGAGCTGAATGATCTCACAGTGATAAAGGCTCGCGGCTGTTGTAGCAGTTAAGCACTTTGAACGTTTCTGTACCTTACTGACAGACTGACAGGGTGACTTATGCTGCTGGGCGCAGGTAAAAATACCCATGCTATTCTTTAGCACACTGATGGAGATGGCCCAGATGTTTTCCCCTGCATTTCTCCTTGAAAATAACGGCAGGTTGTGGCCCAGTTAAAGCACTGCGTCATCGTGACGCGGCACAACATTCACTCTGGAATAGCCGTGTTGTTCAGGGTGATGCAACATAAAGCCCTGTCGACATAAATAGGCATCCTATCCTCTGTGACTCTTATGGTAATTTGTACTTGGTATAATAGAATACAGACCATGGTGAGAATTAGAGAGTGCCGTCGATGGCAAACACTGTCGTCTACAGCCCAGCTCCAGCAGAGATAAGTGGCTGTCATCACCAGCTGACACTTGACCAGTTCTCTCAGAGAAAGCCGAACTGCACAGTCCGATTAGGAACATCCTATGCTTGTACTTCAATGTCATCCTCTCGCTTTCTTCTTTTCCTTCTCACTCTTTCTTTCCTCGTCTTTACCCACCTGTCTCGTCTTTCTCTTCCCGCGTGTTTCCTCTCTCTCTCGTTCTCTCTGCTCTTCAGGCTTTCTCCCCGTCTCTCTTCTAAGGGTTCATTCACACGTGCACTGTAGTTCGGTTCCCCTTGCTCCAGACCCGAGAAAGAAATGATGGATTGTTGCCTTTTTTTTTTTTTTTTACATTTTCTATTCTGGTTTGTTTCATGTTAACACTGACTTATAAGATCAATCGAGTAGGAAGCAAAAAAGACAAGGATCTCCCACAGTGCACGCTGCACTGAGGCTAGCAAAGCAAGGTCAACACGAGACAGAGACGAGCAGAGATGCAGTGCAGCTGCAGCAGTGCATTAACAGCAGCCACTTCTCATTTCTTTGACAAACCCATTGACCTGTTCAGGCAGATGGAGGCAAAATGACGGCAGTAAATTATAGTGGGATGCTTTTAATTTGCAAGTCTGTGCTCCCTTGAAAAACAGCTCAGTCTTTTTTCTTCCGGCACTGAGCAAAGGATTATGGGTGTCATTTGAACAATTTCAGAGATGAGAAGAAAGAGAATTGGACAACTTTTAAACATTGCCGTTTCAATAAACTCTATGAACAGTTTCATGTCCACATTAAAAAAAAAAATGATTAAAGTGATTACTAGAGGATTCCAACTTGACTCCTGAACTGTTTGTAAACCAAACAAACCTTCTCACAATTCATGTACTACAGTTCTCTCCAGAAACAAGTTATTCTCACTCACAGTTAGTGAGAAAAGGATTTCAAAATTCTAAATGGCAGCCATAATTTATGTTGAATGTTGGGCCAAGGGCCCTGGAGGCAAATTAGAAAATTATACAAAACATGCCTAAGTGAGGGGGCTGCATACATAATAATAATGAGCATTGAGCTATTTGGGTGTTTTTTTTTTTTTTTTTGCTGCCTTCACATTTTAACCCACACTGGACCCATTTCTGATTGCAGTCAGTGTTGCATATCTCAGCAAACCCCAGCAGAAGGTAGAGAGAGTAACATCTGCTATGCCGAATAACACATATTGTGCTGTTAATTGACATTTCAAAAACAAAGGTAATTGAAAATGTTCCTGCTACAAAGCCAGCATCCACCCACATTCAATCATATATATATATATATATATATGTATATGTGTTGAATGGTCCATACATTGGATGGATGAAGTAAGGACATCCTCCATTTAGAGGAACCAGCATCGCTTCGGTTCCTGCAAAGAGGAGGGTCTTATCATGTGTCATGCAACTAATGCAATCTGACACTGAACAGGAACAGTGTTTATTATCGACACAGTGCCATACTGTGTAGGTGTTAGCAGCTTCTGAGTCCGTGGTACCAGACATGATTTTGTCCCCTTTCTGATGAGTACAAATGTTTGGACAGCCAGTTGAACCTGCGGATGGGGTTCCTCCACTCCCTTCTGCAGACACATCGAGGGAGGAGAGAGGCGCTTATCTTCATCATATGTCGGAAGTTTTACCATTTCCCAAACAGTTTTAAAGCTTTTACATGTTTTCACATTACCACTTCACCTGTTTTGTGGATCCATCTGCCTTTTTATTTTAGTGGCTCACAAGCAACCTTTAAGGAAAAGATCAACATTTTGGGAAAAACGCTTATTGACCTTCTTGGTGAAGATTGTACATGTCTGTACGCTTAATATAAAGCTGCCACTAGCTAACTTGCATGTAGTATAGTACGAATACTGCATACAGCAAGTCTGGCTCTTTTTTTAAATCTGCCTAACCGCACCTCTAAAGCTCACCAACACGTTGTCCCTCGCTTGTATAATCTGTACAGAAATGTGTTAAAATCAAAAGTCACAAATCTATCTATCGGAAGAATGGAGCTTCAAGACCGGGAATTTAGAAAAAGCAAAAAAAAAAAATGAAGAGTGCCATGTGCATAGTACAATTTTCTTTCTCCACCTGCCATCATGTTAAGCTGTGCCCCCCCCCCCCCCCCCCCCCCCCAACCCCAACCCTCCTGAAGCACTACTCATTGCATCCTACCCGAGATGCAGGTGTTTCCATAGCAACGACAGTGCAGGCAGAGGCAACTGGGCTGTGGTGGTTCCTGGTGGCTGTAATGTGTGTACGAGTGCATATGTGGGTGTGTGAGAGTGTTTGTGAGAGAAAGAAAGGAAAGACAAAAAACACTCGAGTTTGTCTCCGTTTTTTTTTTTTTTTTTTTACAACTGAAAGTAGCTCAACACACACAGACACACACACACAAATACTCAACAACCATATTTCAATAGTGGTGGCAAGAAAAGCAAGTGGAGTGACAGGAAGCAGTCTCTGGCTGTGAAAGTGGTGGGCTGACTAAGCTTTAAGGTTTGTAGACATGGCACTGTTGCACTTTGTTTGTAAAGCCTTCTTCTGTTGCTTCTACCTTTTGTTGCTCTCCGCCATGTGACTGGTGATGACATTACTACTTGCCAGGATTATCCTGAAGAACATGTGGTTTTAATCACCTTAGCAAACCGGCAGGATGTCTGGAAAGAGGTATACTCGCTGAGACAATCCTCTCCGCTGAAAACGCTGTCGAAGCATACAAGGAATTAGCAGAGGGTGACAACGTCATTATGGATAGCAGCTTTATATTGTAACGGTTATTCTGCAGCTGGTAAATACCACCCCGGGTATAATTGAGCAGGAAACATTATTCTCTGTCCTCACGTAATGTCTGTTTGTTTCCTTTCTTCATTCCTTCAAACAACATGTAGATGGGTGACACACAAAGCGGGTGAAGCGTAATAAATGTGGATGCTTCCATAAAGGACGGGAGTGCTCGGTAATGTCTTGATGAGTATGAACATGAAGGGAATCGTGTGACTTCCCTGTCACCAGATCTCAACCTAATTGGGCACCTCAGCGAGATTGTTTTCATGGCGCCATCCTCCATAACGGTTTAAACGCCAACTGAGGGAATTTCTTTTTAGAAGAATGATGTTCATCCTTTTTAGTTTGCGTTGGAGGATGTATGGTAAAAAGCACAGTGTTGTGGAGACTTGTGAGGGAGGCTGGTCCTTCATTTCCCACCCGTCTGTAGATTCAAATATAGATTAACCGCTTTGGCAAGTTGTTCCCTGCTATGTTTTTGACCTCCTACGGCAGGCATACGAGTCATTTTGGAAGGCACTTGCGTATTAACTTTCGAGTCACTTAAGCATGAGGACACTTTCGAAATTGCACCAGACAATGTGAGCTCCCTGTTACCCTGCAATAGATGAGCGTGCATAGATAATGGGTGGAAAACAAGGGGACTCCAGTGACTCTTAAAGGTAAAAGTGTTCTTTAACCCTCATTTTAAACGGCTTTGCTGAAGCACGGACGCCATGTCACAAAAACATACACAATGTGTTTCTTCTTCTTCCTTTTTTTTTTTGCCGCTCGTCTTTTAATGTCATCATGTCTCAAAAATGATTAAGATCTACCTGTTCACCATCTGTTTTGAAAAAAACCCTCAAAGAATCCCAGTACAGACACGGCTGTGGGCATGTTAACACAATAGATGCTATTGGTGAGGCATCCCAGTGCAGTCCCAAGCAAAATGTTATGCTGTAACAAACAAGCTTGTTTTTTTTTTTTTTTACATATTCCGTATTTATTTCCTTAGGCTACACTATCAAACAATGCCGTGCTATATATGTGAGATGTATTTTGAAGCAGCAGGGAAGCAGATATGAGTGAGGCACGTTGCCTCCCCCAGTGAGATGAATGAGGTGGATTCTTCTTGACATGAGATGATATCTACTTCCCTCTACCAGTGGATTTACAGCAGGGAAACTCTCAAAGAGGCGAGAGATTAGATGGCCCACCAGCAAATGGAAACAGTGATAAGTAAAGTCGGCTCTAGTTTTTAACTGCTGTAATGCATTATTAAGGCTTTTGCTGAATCCATGGACGGATCAAAAATGACAGTCATAACATTGTATATAGAGGTGTGCGCAATTGCCTGCAAGGAGCACATTTGAAACTGTGCAATCATGTCGTTGGTACATGTTTTTTTTATGATTTTTATAGAATAGAGCAATGAGGGCACAATCCCTCCCCGGCTTTATGTTTGAACATGTTATTTTCACGGCTACTTGTCATGACATTTTGTGTGGATATTCCTGAAAACAAACCTAGTCCTTGAATATTTATTCTCTGTGCCATCACTTTGGCTCTGTATCAGCTCCTCACCTTGTGCTGCCTCGTCTGCGTGGACCTTTCGTGTCGTTTCGCCTTTCCATGATCTGATCAGCAACAGGCATGAATACACCAAAGAGATGCACGATGTACATTTCAAGGCCAGTGAAGGGGAGCTGCTCACAATGTGCTTTCCTGCCATGAAAATAAAGTCCAACATGCCATGAAGATTACTTTGTGCTAAATGCAATTGATTTATTATCAATAATCTGGTTTAACAATTACTTTTTGTGTTCTTGTACGGTTTATATTTTCATAAAACTGTTAAGCAGGACTGCCGTCTTCACTCTCTTGTTTTGATTTTTGACTATAATTCTGTACCAGTAGCAATAAAAAATAAATCAAGAATTTGGTTTTCTGTAGCACAGAGATACTCAATTTTGTATTAAGGTACCCTTGGGTCTTTTTTAAATTACATCAGTATAAATGACTATCAGAAAATAGCTTCATCCTTAATAGCTCTACCAAGCACTTGGTGGGAATATGAAGGCAGTATTAAAGAAATCGTAAGGGGAAGAAGAAAAAGGATAATGAATGAAGAGAAATCATTTAATGGCAGGTAGTCTGTGTCTCTTATTCTCTGGTGCTAATACTGACCCAAACCCTCATGTTGCATTCTTTCTGCTCACCTTGAATTTAGGAAAGAGTAGGACCTAAGTTTATTCAAACGCGCAATACCCATGGAATGTGGTTTCTGTTGGCATTCTGGGTTGGTTTGAGCAATAAATCAGAGTGAAGAGGCCGATGCGCAAAGGCAGCAGGGTTAACTGGCTGGCTTGCTACATAAAAGGCAGAGTCTGAAGGCCAGAGCTGCTTAGTGAGGAGCCACATTTGGCATCTATTTATCAGGCATCCACTGAGCAGCCTTTTAGTGATTTGAGTGGGTGTAAAATGGACCAAAAGGAACATTCCACCCACCCTCACATCCACCGCTGGATATCAGTCTGTGATGTTCAGTGCATTCCAAGAAGTACTTTCATGTTGAAGACGCATCCCACAGGGTGTCTCATCTGCACCAACCTGGTTACTGGTTTCACAGCATGTCTAATGTAAATATAGGTGAAGGCAATGACACCAAAACGAATAGTGCTATGGATAATTATAGCAACAGTGACGTGTTTCCAGTCCGGAAAGAGTGAAACTGGCATCACTTGGGGACTCAGTGGCTTATACTCCTTTCTGAAGCCCCTCTGAAAATCTCCTCTGATCGGAACTTGTAAAATCCCTGATCCCTTCATGGTAACTCAGAACTGTGGGATGTGTAGGTGGTGTGGGGAGGTTTAACAGCTAGACTCATAAAAAAAAAAAGCAGTGGCAGCTCTTTTTCTTTCTTTCTTTGTGGCTTGGTGTTGTAACAAGGGCTCCTGATGTACCAGTCTGGCCCAAACTGATGCATCCTGCGCTGCCAGTTTCCTCTCTCTCAGACCTCCTTTGACAACCCAGTTGATCCGTTATGTTTAGCTGGTCCGGCTTCAGGAACAAAGGTTCTTCCAGGGTGGGCACAGGTGTGTCGGTGGGCAGGCCCAGACCCACGATGCCCCTCCATGCCGGTGTGTCAGGCGGTGGAAAGGGGCATCACTGATGACCAAGCCTGAAACCAGTGTTGAGGAAACCACTCAGAAAACTACTAAACTTACTCAATATTGTACTTATTCAAAAGTCAGTGAAGAAAGCAATCCCACTTCTCGTTACTCAACACTGGTGTTACTTTCTAAAAGTGTTACCAGACTAGTATCATGTTGAGAACTTGTCTTACAATGGTGACAAAGAAGTGTCACTCTATTGTTGCTGCTTCTCATTCAGAAGAGCAGGTTTCTAGGTAGTAAGAAGATCATATACATGCAAATCTGTGATTGCATTGAAGCAGATTGCCTTCAGACTTTCCTAAATACTGATGTGACTGAGCACCGACACCATACGACCCAAAGAGTTAAGCAGATGTGCTTAGCTCTTTTGGTAATGAAATCTTTTGAGACGCTAATTAAAGACCGGTTGTTCGTGAACCCAGAACCTTTTGGATCCTTTATAATTAGCTTAAAAGGGCTAAACGTGGAAGCTACTTCTAGATTAAAGCAAAGATAATAATGATCTCACTGCCTCCAAAATAGCAGTCTGGACAGTATGGCTGCAAGCTGGGGTTGGCGTGTACACGGGATGTGCTAGATTCCTTGTAGAGAGAGCATGCTTGACATCTGGTTGGCTGTGTAGTGACGACTGCAGTTGGATTGCACTGGTGATGTTAAGTTTGTCTCTCGTCAAACATTGTCTGCAGGCCCACAGCCAGTCAGAGGCTCACTGAGACACACAAAGCCAGAATTGTAAGACAGTCATTATAATGTTTTTAGCACACATCGTTCAAGTTATGTTCGTGTAGCCTAGTTGGCTTGTTGAGGGGTTTAAATATTACAGATAATAAGTGCCACATTTTGAGATATTAAGTTTTTTTTGTAGTTGGAATACCTCTCAGCCAATCAAAGCATGAGGCTGAACTTACCGGTTTGATTTAAAAAAGCTTAGCAAATGAATGAACAACTTTGCTCTTTTCTGCTCTATTTTTATTTGAATGCAGGTATTGCACAGAATGAAAGTAAATGGCAACCTCTGACCTTTAACATCACCAGGGGAGGGGTGGTTTGTATAGTCTGTTGACATGATTTTATTTATTTATTTTTTTATAGATAAAGTGACTTTTTTAAAAATGTCACCGGCCTACTGCTGATGAATTTGTCACATGGTGTAACGGTGCCTTTCAAAAGCCTGATGCACTGCAACGCGTGACGTAGACATTTTTAACACTCAATCTCATGTCTCTCAGCCCACTCGCAATAAAGAGCAGCTGGGTGATTGCGATAGACAAATAATAGTAGAGTGATAGAAAATCTTATTATAATCAGGGATCCATCATATTTAACGGCGTGCGCGTTGCCATTTGGCTGTAACTACCTCAATGTTGGGCGAAAGATTCAAGCTTGGAGAAAGTCAACGCATCGATAAATCCTTTACCACGAGTCCTGGCATCCCATCGGTACACACCCTAAAGAGTCTCGCTGCTTTATCCACACACTAAAATTATTTATGTAATCTCAGCCATATGCTGCGGTAGATCGTTTTAATTATAATAAGACCGTGTTGAACAAATCTACAGTACGCAGCCTCTCCTCATCAGGGCAGAGGTATAACAACGTGTCATGTCCCTGTTCATGCTAAGTGCATTTTCATGTTCGTTTGTGCTCCCTCGGTGCCTGTGTGATTTTTCCAGATAACAAGCTTATGCAACGATCAAGCATAACGTATGGTTTCAACAACAGTCCTCAGAAGACTTGCTAATTGGAAGGTGTAGGTGGATTGTTTGAATATATAAGACATACTTTTTAATTATTGTCCATGAGGGCAGCATCATTGGAAGAGGGATGGTTGATATTGCCAGCTGTACATGTTGTATATTGACGGCTTTAAACAATGGCAAAGAGTTAATGAGGACTTAATTACCCAGAAATTCTTTGAGGTGTCTTTGTCTCTGTGTGGTGCAGAGGCTCTGTTATTTCTGGAAAATATTCACTTTTTGGAATAAAATTAGTTTTCTTTTCTTAAATTATGATAAGCCACTTCATTTACTTCCACCTTCCACTTTAATAATAGATTCAATTCTGTTTTTTGGTATATTTTCACACTTGATTTAAACGTTGAGTTATTTATTTCACCCAAGTGTTTCCTTGTTGCTTGAAGGAGACCCCTGCAGAGTTCTATTCAGCTTTCACAATGGGAATTGGCAAGCTCTTTTAAAGATGACACGAACTTGAAATTGCTGGAGAAGACGGATAAAACTCTGCTTATGTTGTTGTGTGCTCAGATGTTCTCAAAGGACTGTGGCAGTCTCAGAAATAAGAACGTTTCGCTTCCCTAAAGACAAAGAAAGTGTACCAGAGATAAGGACGACGCTTTAGAAAATAACTTTATTGCATTATCCACTTTCTCATGTTAAGTTTAACATGCAGAGATACACAGTGACCACACTGTTGTACATCAGCTGTTAAGGATGCATCATATTGAATTTCACCCGGCAGGAATCAATAATATTCATGGCTGTTTCTGAGCCTGATATTTTTTTTTTATCTCATAACACTTCTACCACCTACACATCGAACACAGCTTACTCATTACACATTCTAATATTGTACTCATTGTACAATGGGCCAAGGAACTGGTGCGATCTGGGAACATGGCAACGTTGCTAAGCACAGGTTGTAAAAGGCGATGTGTCTCAACCTCCATTTGGAGTCTTCAAGTGTGTGCGCCTGAAATGTTTGACCTAAAGAAGGGTGGGTCAGTTATCCACAATGCCTGTTTACATCACACAGTTTGGGTTATAATTGAAATGTTCATCTTTAGTTCCCCTTGGAAAAGAAAATAGGTTAACCCAGGGTTTGCTCACAACCTGTTAGATTGTCTGACTGCTTGTGTTTTGTGTAATGCCTCAAGATTTGCTTTCCCCAATAAAGTAGACCACCCCTGCTACGTTGGCTGAGGTGAGGGTGACTCAGCTCTGACCACATTCAGAATGGAATTCATTTCCTGGTCATATGATCTGACTTGGATGAAAATAATCTCAATCTGTTGTACTGTTGACTCAGTCTCGAATAACTCTTGTGTGACTGGTGTTTGTGTTCAACCCCCCCCCCCCCCCCCCCCCCCCCCCACTTTTGGAGGATCCAGCCCCTCCAATTCAAAATCTCATAGAAATGCACATGGTGTCATAGCTGCTTTTGCACTCATCACATATTAGCACTAACTCTTCATTTTGAGTTTATGAGAATTTATGACCCCTTAAATGGATTAGCTTCATTGTCGGGAGAGCCACAAGTCAGAGCGACCACAGTTATGCATTCTGTATCCATCCTCATGATGTTTCTCTTCTAGCTATTGGAAGCCAGAATAGCTTAAAGCAAAAGGAACAGATGCCACGCTTTTTTTTTTTTTTCTTTAATGTCGATCAAAGAACAAACTTTGGCCCGGGCACCAAGGGTTTTTGGGGACAAGACCAAAGAAAACCTTGCAGCCTCCTAAATAACAACCCAAACTGCTTAAGTCTATTAAAATGTGTTTCTTCTTAAAACTTTCTTCTCATCCTGTCTCTTTGAAATGTAAACCCTGTCAAAAGTGGTTGTGTATGGCAGGGCATATTCATGTCAACTGTTTTAAGAGCACAACAAATGGTTTCCTTTTTTGTTTCATATGGATACATACATAATTGGTGTAGGAGATTGCCATAGAAACCACTATAACTCAGATTAATTCCTGACAACGGTCGCAGTCAAAATAAATGGCTTTGGGAACTGGGGCGCGCTCCACATACAGAGAACTGGGGTAAATTTAGCTGCCCTCAGAAAAGAGAGCTCCTCCAAACTGAAGCGAAAACGATGGAAAGCAGTGAGCACTCTTGTTTCTTCTCCGGATGAAGAAATGTTACTGTAACTTGTGCATTGGCCGCACGCACATGCATGTTACTGAGGTGCTGATCGATATGAATCTTTCCCTAACCTTAACCTTGTAGTTTCACCTGAACTAAATAGAGGCAGACCACAAAATGCTCACGTCTGACATCATTTGTTTTGTTTTTCGATAAGATTATTTTTCTTTGGTACAGGAGGTATTTTGGCCTGATGGTGGCTGTAACAATAAAGGAGAATGACGAGTAGTCCTCCTCCAGCATTATCACACCAAACGGGAGATTTTTCCCTAACCTAGCCCTGAAAAGTCTAATTTGAAACGGCCATATTCTTAATATTGGAAGGCGTTGACCTACTCTGTCATTTATGAGGGCTCGTTTGACAGAACGCCTCTGATTTGCTTTTACACTGCTTTATTTTATTACAGTTTGTCAAGCTATCCAATAAGTCTTTAGATTCATATTCATGATATACAATCGTGGAATTAAATACCTCGTACCAGTTTTTCCCCCAAACCACTCTGTTGGAGACGGCCATTCCTTCTACGTTCCTCCATCCCAGTAGTTTTGTGTTACCCAGTCTGTCAGAGCTGTTAACCCTGACAACAATAAAAAAAGCTAGACAAAATACTTTTTTGCACCTCACGTCCATGACCTACTGCATTATGTACCACCATGTACAAATGTACTCTGGTGTTGGGAAATTGTTGTTACTGGGTAGTTGCCTACGAAAGAGAACAAAGGCAGGGAGAGCAGAAGGACACAAGATGTGGATGAAATGCTACGAGCTAAATTGAACTCCAGGTTGTGCTTATGTCAACCCCCCCCATCTTGGCTGCCATTACTATGTACATCTGGACCCATGGGAGCCTCCCTTTGTTTCTGCGGCCAGAGGAGGACAATAGATACTCTGGGTAATGCACACTACCAAAGGTGTCTATTTACCATGACAAAGCTGAGGTCCACGCAATGGTTACCATAGCTGCAGGCGAAGCTGCTCGCCAACATTATAAATCCTTCAACTATACACACAGTCACATACACAGCATGGAGTGTGTACGAACACATGCCCATAAACGTACACACAAATATAAACCCCAAGAAAATACGGAAACGCACCCCCCGTTCTGCAACACAGCACCCACAGGCGACCACAGAAATGCCGCACACAGGATGAGAAATTGGAAGCATTTGGGGAGTTCCAAACACTGTTTCTTTTGTTTCTGTCTGCTTTTCTTCACATGACATATTTAGCAAGTCTTTTGCAAGCAATGCACAAATGAAATAATCACAGTATTTACTAGAAATGGAATTTTTTTTATCCGTTCTCATTTCCCTACCTATTACATAATGTACAAGGGTTCCATGATATGGACATCAATGTGTTTTTTTTTGTCTTTTTGTCCTTAATTAAAGCATCACGGCAATATATATTATTCAAGAGCACAAAATGTTTCATTTTCCTTTTTCAGTGTCTTCTGTTTGACCCCCCAGTCCCTGGAATGTCAAATGTCCTTATAGCAGTCACGTGGCCAGTGCTGATCATCTTTTTTTAAATGTTATTTTGTGTTGCAAATAATACTGTGTAAAAAAAAAACAGTTTGCAGGATTGAGTCCTGTTTACCACAGCTTGGCAAATGATCCTTGAATTGGATTGAAGCAAATGATTCCCAATTGATATCCAATTAAACTGAACCATGGGAGTTTAAAGAAGCTTGCTTTACAGAGTATAAACAAGAAAATAAATTCCCAAGGGCCATGGCTTTCTTCTATGATTGCCTATCAAGTCAATGACCTTCAGAATGGGAAACTCAGCGGTTGTATAATACTAATTTGTTTTCCCAATTACACCAGTGTTCAATGGTTCAATGCTTGAGTCAAAAGAAATGCACTTTGGTTAAGGTTTAGGAAAGGTTTTGGTTAGATTTTAAAGTGAACACATACTTCCTCGTGCTTTAAATCAATGACCGTGACCTTTTGTCTAACCCTGGCCGAGTGCTGCGAGTGCCTAAACATGACCTGAAAAAAGTTGAAAATCGAGCTTTAGTTGCTATAAGCTGCTATTGTCGGAAGAGTTTTTTGTTGTTGTTGCTTTGAGCAGTGCTTAGCTCTAAGTTCTGAACAGTAAAGCCTGAATTATCCATCGTGTTGCTGCTTACGCTAAGCAGATCTCCAGCCTCTCTAGCTGTTTGCAGTTTTGTCATGGAATTACAGAGTTCTTGGGGTTTTTTTTTTCTAATTCCACTTATTGACCAAGATGTACATGCACTGAGTATTTGTAGTTTTCTTTTTTTAAATGATCCTATGACTTCACAGCACAGGATGATAGCAGTTGATTCTCACAGTCAGTGCAGGAGATGGTGATTTTCAGGACCGCTGAAAACTGTAAATCCCATGGAATCACTCTGGCTTACTGGCGCAAATGGTATTAAGAATAATTTTACATTCATGTACATGGTACATATGAGAATATATATTTTCCCCTTACCACTATGTGCTATGTTTAAGAATCTCAGCTCTGGTATGTAGCTGGAAATCCTAGAGAATATGGCAGTTTAAAAATAGTTGAACGAATTTCAAAAAGTCTATCTATCCCCTGAAGGCATGCTGCATACTAACTGTAACATTTATCGGAATCTCCCCATGAGGATGAGCAGTCAGATAGTGTGTTGCTTGCTGCTTTGTTGATAACAGCGGTCAGGGGAGACAGCCAGGGTTGGCACTGTAGGCTGCAAACCGCAGACTGAGGAGATGAGGCAGGAAGCAGAACAGCAGGGGCAAAGGATGTCGCTCCTAATTAAAATGTTTCTTCAGGGCTTCACTTGCTACTTTCTAAGGTTTTGGGCTGTGTATTGTGTCTATGCTTGCAGGTATTTTTATGTATATATTATTGTGTGTGTATATACAGATACACCAAAAGTGGTGTCCCAGGCTCTCTGGTATGCCACCCAAAGGTATTTATGAAGTCTTAATTTGACTATCAGTTGATAAAGATACTCGGCAGTAAAACATGGTTGAAGAAATGCATATGACGAGCCCTCCTGTTCCCGATATATACAGTAAGTCAGACCCACCATATGTACTTTTCACTTGGGAACGAGTGTCGGCCTAGTTATGGCTGCCTGTGCTAATTTTTCAAGGGCAAGGTGGTTTTCTTTTGCAGTTCTCTTCCTCCCCTCTCAGTCTATTCCTGTGTTATCTTTCCCCTGTTTTCAGAGTTTGGCACTTACTCTGTCTTCCCTCCCTGCTGCCTTATGTACATACATTATTTAACAATCTGAGGAGTGAAAATGCTATAATAGAGTGTCTCAGCATCCAGCTGCACCACAGAGACATGTTATTTTTACCAATCTCTTTCGCCCCATTCAGAAGGTTAAATAATGTATGTGTTGGCAGCACATCCACTCTGTTAGATGCAGCGGGATGCAGATGGGAATCATCAGTATGCCAAGTGTGTCATTAGGATGACACCATCCAGCGACAGATTGCGGATTTCGGACAAATTTCACTATGGGGCACTTGCAGCGAAAATTAGATATGGTGGGATAGAGAAGTGGTGCAGGGATCTGATCCGCTGTCGGTTTGTTCCGTTTCCGACGCACACAGTTGAGCTCGTGCTCCTCATGCTGTGCATTTTTTTGTATTGAATCCTAAGAAATAAGAGTTCAGGTGTTGCTACTGAGTCTGGGTTTTTTTTCTTTCTTTTTCTTTTATTTCTTTTTATCAGATTTCTTCTTTAGCGTCAATAAAGAGGAATGTCGCGCGTCTCTGCTTCACCTTCACTGTAATGCAATAATCGTTGATATTCCTATCACCACCCACTGTTATTGTCTCGCAATTACTTTACCTCGGCGCCTTTCAGCAAATTAGCAGAAATTTCCCTTGATCCCCGGCTCCAAAACAGCTGCATTGTGCAGCATTCATAAAGCTTCAAGAGAAAACGCGCACACACACACTTGTAATGCCAATAGACAGTGGATTAAGGTCTGGGTCCAACAATAGACTGGAGATAAGGCTCAGGGTGTCTCTCCTGCATTGATATTCCTGTTTTCACTTGAGTCATTGTGTTCCCTGTAACATACAGTCCAGAGGGCGGCTGTAAGGGTCTTATATATGACATGACACTGGAGCTTGTCAAACATTAGTGGCCCTAGTCAAGGTCCCAGCCACGTCTTTGATTTGTGACAGATGACTGTCTACATATGGAGCATGACAAGAACCTACTACTCTTTTCTTGTTGTTGTTGTGCTCCTCCTCATACTGTAGGTAGAACCCCTTCAATAACTGCAACCCTTCCTAATGTTATGCCGCTTGCAGTGTTGAGGCTTCGACGGCGGCCACAGTGCCATCAAAATGGAACGGCAATCGTCGGAACATTTGTACTACCGCTGTAAACGAAACGTCTCTACGTTCCTACATTGTTTATTTGGAACTGGCATCAGTGCATCTGTTATGTATGCAATGAGCATATTAAGTAGATATTCACATTTTGTTAATTACTGTTATTATTCATAAATTGTCTCTAATTATTACTTTCAGCAACAGGTGTAAATCATCCACTGCCACTGCCGTGGAAGGGAGCCATTCATACTAAACACAGCGAATAATCATTCATGTGCTGAGATGCATCTCGGGCCGCTGAAGGATCTCCAGTTCTGAGAGGTGCTGGCAGGTGCTTCTTTTTTCATAAAATGTCCTTTTTCACCCAGCTCACCTAAATTACATTTTATATGCCGGCAGGCTGTTGGGCACTGTGAAGAACTGCAACAACCTTCTGACCATATACAGAAATAACTTTTTAATATGCATTGATGGAAACTGAGTAATGTTTGTGTGTCAAGGTATCGATTAGTGTGGTATTAATCTGCCCAACCCTGAAGCCTCTTGCAGGGAGCCCTGGACACAGTTCAGTATCCTTGCTCAGACGCAGATTCATGATATCTTAAGACGACAATTATTGATAATGGATTTGAATAGACAGATTAATAAATAGACCGGGGTAGTAGATTACCTGAAACATGTCTGATGATTTTCATCGAGCAACACTTTTCTCTAATTGTATTTGAGAACATACGCTCTATCCTCGTCAAAATGAAAAGGGCAAAAGAAAAAAAAAAAAAAAAAAAACTTTATTCCCTTCTGCATTAGTACAGCCAAACCCCAGGAAAGTGCATTTTGAGGAAAGGCGAGAGCTATCAACTATTTAATCGATGGTTCTCTGGCCTTTGTTGACGATGACAAGTGTCAGATCAGGTGTCCTTTTGAGGAAGATTTATACCAGAAAGAATTGGACAGCGAAATCCAATTAAAATGGAATCTGTCGGGAGCAAAATCTCTTTAGATTGAATGTGGGGATTCAGGCAGACTCCCTCTCTCTCCACGTCTCAGGCTTTCCAGATAACTTGCAGATCACACATTTTCCTCACCAGACGACCAGACAAACCATCTATTCTGTGTGACCTCTGTTACATCCTGTTTATAAGCTGGGTCTAATGCCCAGCAGCCGTGCACTGAAGTTCAAACACTAACTGCAGAAGTTATGCTTTTTGAATTTTCATAATCATGTTTAAACCAGACAAAATGATCGGGTAACAGTGAGGGTGGAATGATTTGGGGCATGGGGGGTGTCGAGAACTTGGAAATATGCGCCTAATGCACTTTAAGCACAGTCATAAATTAGTTATCATACATTTCACAGTGAATTCATGTTTCACTTCTCCTCCTGTGTCGTCGGTGTGTGCAGAGGTTATTTTAAGGGGGAATCTCTTTGGATGATAACGATGAGTAAAGTGCTGCAGCCACACTTATTACATCAAAGTTAAGTACAGCTGCATGGCTAATGAGGTTGACATGGCGCTAATGCTCTTGATAGAGTACCATTCAGTTCAGCTGTCAATGGCATAACAAGCTTTAGTTCGTCATACTAGTGTATTCAGCAGTAATTCAAAACCTTTGAATGCTTTGAATTGCAGTATTGTGCATGGTCAATGCACTAAAGTGAGGCGTTAAGATCATGTGATGTTTTATGGCGCTCAGTGGAAAGTGGCACTTGACGACGTGCTTTAGAGTAGCCATGAGATCAGTACTCGGTGCTGTGTGATACCTCATTTTGAAATACTTGAAAGGGTACTTTGTAATATCTCGGCAATACCAAGTGGTTGACTGAAATACACTCGTCTGACCAAATGCGGCTCCATTTGTTATACATATTATAGAGAAAATTATCTCCAAACCCATAAATCACATTGGCTTTTCTTGCACATTATACGTGGATTTAGCATTACGCTTGTGAGGATTTACACGCTGGTAACATGCATAAATGGATGCAAAGACGATGGAGGCTGTGTACAAGTTTACAAAAATGTGTTTGCATTTTGTGTGAAAGCAATGACAGATTATACAGTGTTGACTCAACGTGTGACTTAATGATGTGGGGTGTTTGTCACAGTGTGAATCCAAAGCTGTCCCGTCAGTTGAAGTCATTTTTAGTCGGTCATTTAAGGGATTGCTTTACCACAACGAAGAACACCTAATCAGCACTATATGATACTAACCTTCAAAGTTAGGGTTAGGGTTAGGGAAAGGTGTCCCTCTACTTTCCAGCTGGACGCAAGGTTTGTCTCGTTTCCATTTGCGGTGAATATATATATAGCCCAACTATTACCATCATGCTTTTGGGGATTCAAACAAGAAACACGATGTTGTCCTGGAGTCTGTGAGTTCGCTGTGGGCTACACTCGAGCCCCATTTTCTTAGTCTAAACACTTTGGCAAATGTTCACCTCGACTTCTTACAGACGGTGCAGAATGCATCGATTAAAACTTCTATACAGTCATTCCCTAAAATAAAATGGAATTTTGCTGCATATTAACGTTTTCTTTAATTATATAGCGACCAGAGACATTAGTTTGTGACATTATTTTCCACTTATGTCCTTAATAAATCATGTGTTTGCTTGTTTCTGAATCTGTATGGCGCAGCACACACTCCCTACTGTCTCGCACGGTGGTCTGTGGCTGTTGTCTTTGATTGAGATTCAAATGCGCTAAGGGAGCTCAGACCAAATTGAGCGCTGGATTAAGGTCCCCATATAGCAGCTGAAGGATATCCAAGTTGCAGCTGTGCATGAGTGATAGATAGTGTCTCAGTTGCGAGAACAAGTCGTCTTTCAGGGGATCGGTATCATCACTCTGTCGGGTGATTGACAGCAAAGGGTTCAGGAAAGGTTACAAGACAGTTCTATAGCCAACTCTCAGATATACCCTGGTGATGTGTGTAAACGCTTAAAGATGAATGTCCTTTTGTTTGTGGAAGAGCTGTCAGCTGAAGCTTCCATCACGGCAAGCAGTGCATTGGACAAATGGAAAGGCTCAAGAGGAATGCATTAACAAGCCATTCTCAATTATGTAAAGAGTTCCGTTCTATCTCAAGCAGCCAGTGTGGAATCCCCATCAATTATATATCCAAAACCAAATCCCAGCGGCCACGGTTTCTGTTTCTTAATATCTACTCTGGCTCCTTATTATATCATCCACCGGTTTGTGAATGAGCGTTGCTTTGGTATGCATTTATGTCTGTGTGGGGATGATACTGAAAGTGCTTACCAAGAGAAGGAAGTGTCTCTGGTCCTGTGAGGGATGGTGCGAGGAATAAGCACAGAACTGGCCAGAGGCTGTAAAGCGATTGCAAAAGATTCAATTGGATTTAAGGTTAGCCTCTGTTCATGGATCCCGCCATATCCAATCCTCACTGCGGGCTCAGTTTGATTCAGTGGGCTATATAGGCTGAGGGTGCATGTGGCTGGGACACACGCCACATCTTATCCTTCCGCCTCCACCACAGGTTAAACTACACCATACACACACATACAAGTCACCCCCAGTTCGCTTTAAAAGTGTTATGTTCAGCATATTTAAACACCCATATATCACTGTCAGATTAATGGCAATATCTCTGTATAATTACCCGTAACGAATGAGAACATGGCTGAGACCATTTTTCACACCAGCGGTATTGTTATTGCCAGTGTTTTTCTAAGTTAAGATCACTTCCTATGAGCCACATTGCTTCGTGTTGCAAAGAACACATGGCTACTTGCCTTCCTCCTCTTGTCTGGCTCTGGGTGCGTTTTTTTCCCGATTTTTTTTTTTATTTCAAATAAGTAGATGCATATGGCCACATGGTACACATCTTATATTACACTTTTTACATGTTGCTTTCCTTTTACACACACTCGCACACAGGAAACACGAGCCACTAACTGTCTAATACAAGATCTGAGAGAAATGAATGCAGACCATAGAGGAAATAAAGTGGAAACTGTAAGAAAAAAAAGAAAAAAATAAAGAATTATCCAAGTGTTTGTCATTACATCCATCATTGTGCCCAGTATTGCAAAACGATAATAAAGGAGTTGATCCCCTTAATTATGTCGGCCTGTCAGTCAAGGCCAGGAAGCTTCTTAAAGACTTCCTCTTTCCTCTTCCTCATGATTCCATCTTGTCCTGTTGTTCCACCCACTCATTAAAGGTAAAGTCTGCTGACATCTTGTTCGGTCAACGCAAAAGCTGCAGAGTTAGTTTTGCAGGATGAGGATGTTTCCATCCTTAATCCCGTCTACAAGGCTCTGATTGGTCGATTTGTTTTTCCAACTGAGGACAATGATGGATCTCTTTGAATGTCAGAAATTAGGTTTGAAACCAAACTAGGTCATTAAGTTAGATACTATATGTCTGCATCGTAGTTATAATGAAAATTAAGTTCATATACAGCACATAGCAACTTTATACATTTTTTTGTTTTCTTCTCCGAGACCCTCTGTCCCTATGTTTCTCCTAATTACGCCAATCACCACCATCATCAGGCAGCAAAGATAGAACATTAAGAAGGAAGTCATTGACCCAATAACATCATGTATGTGTAGTTCAGCTTCTCCTTTCTGTAAAACACAAGATCAACCTGATTCATTTCATCCCCTTCCAGCTTTCATGATCTGTGGCATGTGCTGTCCTCCTCTGACAGAGTTCATTTTGTCATTGTCATGACGTTTTGTATGGATTTCATTTAGTTCAGCTGATTGATGGGATCAGCTTTGCCAATTTTCTCTTAGAGACTGAAATCTCGGATTCTCCAAATTGTAGTTATGACTAATCCATTTAAAAGGGGTCCACGTTTCATACCTCCTATATCTGTTTTAAAGATTGCTGCTGGAAATTGAATCCAGGTTTGCCCATTATCTGTCAACTTCTTGTGCAAACGTATTAAGTGTGACGTGTATCTGCAAAATGGTATTTTGGAAGAGTAGATGGCGATGACCAATCGACCCTGGAGCCAAGGGGAAGCCCCGACTGACTCCATTTCAGCTAGTTTATCTAAACCACTCGCTGCCAAAAGTGCCTCTCGGGTCATTTAGCCACCGTCAACAATTCAGATGAGGCTGCTGGCCCATGAAGGATAACACAATGGCAGCTCCTCAGACACTCCGTGTACGAGGAACGCTTTGTGTGAGGCAGTAAGGTTTTAAATGAAAGCTGTTTTGGATCATTTATCTTCATGTGCTCGTATGGAGGACATTAAGGTTAGCGTATAGACATACAGAATGTTGCGCTATTACAGAGCCACTAATTTACATGTTGTATATGAACAAAGGATTCAATGAGCCTGAAGCAACTGTGGCATCTTACGGTATAGCAGACAAAGCAGTGGCTTCATATACTATTCCCTATGAATAGTATGTGGTCTCGTGATTTCAACTAGATCCAAATAAAACACCGGAAGGTTGTGAGTTTAATACCAGGGGCAGCCAACATTGTGACGAGGCCCCTAAGATCGAGTTGCTCCAGGCTGTCCCTGTAGTTAGTTCACCCTAAGTCGCTCTGGATAAGAGCGTCCGCTAAAGGACAAATAATAATAATAATTATAGTAAATCAAAGCGAGGTCATGGTGCATTAAAAGATGAATGAAATGTGATCAGAAATCACCTACTGATTGCGTTTCCTCTGAAGTGTAGAGATGTTTTTGTAAAATGATGAAGTTAGATGATCTGCAGACTGCTGCTGCGTGTGTTGTTTTACTTTCTTGACCATTAGTATGTTAGGGAGTATCCTGTAGGCCTGCAGTGATTATCAGCTCGGTGAGATGCACGGCCACCTCGGGGTCAGACGAAGCAAGAGGACGGGTGCAGCGGTTTAGTCCCTTTGGCCTCATTACTTAATTAGGGTGCACACTGGCAATTTCACTGCCAATGGCCTTTGTGCATGCAGAAAGAATACATGAAAGCGGACTTATACTAGCACCAAAACAACTTGGATGTTAAAAAAGTAATAGAGACTGGCTCTCAGTCCCTGCCTCACTACACAGTTTTCTATTGAACTATTTTCTAGCAGAACATAGATGTCCTTCAGTGATATTAGTTTTGGGGGGAAAGAAAAAAAAATAAAATCTTTAGTCTGCTAATAGTAGTCCGTGTTGGGCTTTTCTAGACGCATCATCCACATGAATCTCAAAAGGTCAGATTGTCACCAATTTGTAGTGCCAAGATATTTATACAACAACCTGATCAATAAGCACCACAGGAGAGATGACCGTAGGATTCTTTCTAAAAGCTATTGTCATATCTTTAGTTTTGGACAAATGTCCAATCGGGACGACTTGCACCAGTCTGACCTCCTCCACCGCCGGGCTACGATCACAGTCATCATTGCTGAGAAGAGACCCGATGACAGGATAGTCTGCAGACCTAATGATATGACGACTCGCACGTTGGCACGCGTTAGTGTACAAGACAAAGAGTCGATCCAGTGGAGGAAAAAAAAGAATATCTGATAAAACACCATTGACCTTCACACGTTGTGACCTTTCAGTTAAAAAATCCATCAGGGGGGATCAATGTTTGGACTCTCTTTAACCTTCCTGCTAAAATGTGAGGCTGGATACAGTTAAAAGCTGAGGAGAAATCAATACAAACTGGTTGCACAAACTCTTTGCACCCTCTGTGTGCCAGAATGCTGTTTAATAGGGTGCCCATTGCATCGTCAACACCCTAAGCATTTCAGACGGAGTAGCAGCTCCATGTGACGCTGCCCTCAGTGGCTTACACGTTTGTCATTTACAACAGAACTTGGGCAAAACCCTGTTATTTTTCATTTGGTAAATGTCTCTGCTACAACTTGCTTTAACTTGGGGCAAATACAGACATGTCTAAAGCATCTTCAAAGCCATAAGCTGCACCTGATGCAGAACAGAGAGTGCTGAAAGTGGAAGGGACAAACAGGTACTCCATTTCATGTCTTAGTTTTTCACTTTTGGGAGTCGGATTCTTGGTGTTGTTGTTTTAATTTTAAAAGAAGACGTAATGAGTTGCCAGCAGTCACCACAGCAGAGTTTGGTTTTATTCTTGGCAAAACTCAGCTGAGTTATTTCAGCAAATGTCTGAGACAGCACAGACCAGAATAGCCCAGCTGGTTCACACTCTTGCAAACTCACTCCCTGCATGCACATATCTTTGGATATATTTTATAACGTTTGAGGTAAAAAAACAAAAAAATAATACATGCATGCAGTAATTTCATTTTAAGGATGTTGTCCCTTTTTTTATAATTGCTAATATGATTATAGTTTTGGTTGAGAAAATCTATTATAATATCTGTCCTCCATTCATCTAAACCAGTCTTTCTCAAAGAGTGGTCCGCGGACCACTGGTTGTCCGTAAGTGACCCCTAGTGGTCCGTTAGTATATTGGTAAAATGTCACATTTTAAATTAATATATTATAAGTTTATTTATTATAAGTAGCTACGTAGGTTTGTTTTACAATCTTAGGTCATAAATGATCTGCGCGGTCAATTTGAGCGATACAAGATGGATCGATGGCTCAAGACCGGGTCAGTTAAAAGAAAATTAAATAAAAAATCTGACACGACAGTCAATGTGCATCGTCCTGATTTTTTTATGAAAAACTTAATTTTCTTGAAAAAAGCTTGGATGTCCAAAAAAACCTTAATTTTCATAAAAAAAAGGCTTGAATGTGAAAAAATACAAAAAAAATTTCACGGAAAAAGCTTGGATGTGAAAACAACTTTAATTTTCTTCAAAAAAGCTTGGATGTCAAAATACTTCGTTTTCACAGAAAAAGCTTTGATGTGTGAAAAAAACCCTTAATTTTCATGAAAATTTTTATTTATTTTTTTTAACTTAATTTTCATGGAAAAAGATTGAATGTGAAAAAATACTAAAAAAATTTCATGAAAACAGCTTGGATGTCAATAAAAACTTAATTTTCTTGAAAAAAGCTTGAATGTGAAAAAATATTTCATGAAATATTTTCATGAAAAAAGCTTGGATATGAAAAAAACCTTAATTTTCATAAGTAAGTTCTCTGTTCACTCGGACATAAACTCAGTAATAAATGTAGTCTATGTTTCATATGATGTATAAAATCTATCAGCATTTACTGTTTAGATTGCATATGAATGAAATGCTTGTAGAATCCATAGTTGTATTTGTATTGTTGATTTAAAGTGTGAACGAGCGACGTAGAGAAGGTCATAAAGCTCAATATTAGCCTGTGATTTGTAATATACTGTTACAGTGGTAAGCAGGCCTATTGTTTTTGGATATTTGGGGAGTCAGGTGGTCCGTGAGTGTTTTTTTATTGGTTAAGTGGTCCTTAGTCTGAAAAAGTTTGAGAACCCCTGATCTAAAACATATTACATTTTCTTTCTCCAAATTATAGCTGGGCCTCAGTTGTATTGCTGTTAATTATAATGTACCAGGGGATTTGACCTTATGACAGACGGACCCTGCACGAAGTTAATTGGTAGGAGTTGAAGCACATTCAGGTCAGACCTAGTTAAAATTGGAAATCCTTTTCATGATCTGCTTTAGCACAGAAGTGCAGTGGGTCGGTTTGTAAAAGTGAGAACGGTAAATAAAAGCTTTTCAGAGCTGACTTTAAGTGCCAGTGTCAACATTTTGGCCTTGAGCACGACTCAATAAACAGGTGCCAGGTTATTATGACATTTTTTAAATGGATTTTCACACCAACGTTTCCTTCCAACAAAGATTTTGTTCCATCAACTGGTACAATAAAGGCAGAATGTCCATGACATTTGATGTGGTTGGTTATTCATGGTCCTGAGAGGATAAATCCTCATGTTGAACATCTGCCCCTTTTCCTTTCCTTGCAACATGCCACAGTATGCAGTAGATATCACATTTTACCCTAAGATTTACTGAGAACATTCATGCTCATCAGAGGAGGAACCGATTTTTTTTATTCCGGACACTCTAAAAGCTTTCCTCCTGTACCAATATGCAGACAAAATGTCAACTTAGTACACACACTATCTCTTAATGTACTGGGCCGAGTGCCGCGGATTTTTCTCAACACTTTTACTTCCTCTGCTGCAGCTTCAATGGGCTGCTGGCAGCACTTTAGATCTTTACCTTCGGTTTTTATAATCTTTAGTCATCCCGCCCTTTACGCTGACTGGTTTTACATGTAATGTATTCACAGCCAGATTTCATGCTGTAGCTCTTCTGATGCCCTTTTCAGTCTTTTAGCCCTTTGTGAAGCATTTTCTCCAGGTTTAGTAATTAGGTGCTGTCAGAATGGGGAGGCTCAAATTAGTCGGGGACAAAAAAAGACATTTCATTGTTTGGCCTCTGTTTAATATTCAAATATTAATAATGGCAAAGGAGGAGCAGCTATTGGAAATGTGTCAGGGAGTTGTTTATTTGGAGGCGATGAAGTGAGACAGCACATTTATTTATTTATTTTTTATCAAAAGAGGGGTGCAAATATGATGCTGTAGCCTATGTCACACCATAGTTGGTCTCCAACTTTTTACAATAAAAGTTAGTGGAGAGAAGCACTTAAAACTGTTGATTTTGGCAGCACACATTTGTGTTCTTCCAGATTCACTTCTCTACACTTGCAATGCACTTGGATGACAAGTGAAGTGGTGGCGGGTTGGGGGAATGATGGAAACAACTGTAATCCTGACAAAGCTGTGGTGGTGAATGACTGAAAGATGCGGAGAGAAGGGGCTTAGTAGCTGACGTGTCTGTCAATTTGATTAAGACCTGACACCCACATACAGCATATGGAAACTGCTGCGAGTGCTTTGTTCAGTGTCTCAAAGTAAAGCAGGTTAATGATAAGTGGTGGAGACAGTTTGGAATTTGCTTCTGAAAGGCACATTTATCTGGCTTTGAAACACAAATTGGAAACATAATTCTCAAAGTTAGTTTTGTAAGAAGGCTAACCGCTATTATGTATATTCACTGTTCACCTGCATATTGATTTCTCTTTTTTAAAATGCAGAAGAGCGTGAATTACTACAGGTAATATACTAGTGTTAATTCTAGTATTGTAGCTGTGCCATACAGCTAAAGAATGGTCCAGGCCTGAATGATTGAGACCAACAATGATGGGGTTTGTTGGCCCTTTTATACTATGGGTGTCATTTTCCTGACATGGTTTGGGTCCAAATGGTTCCCTTCAGGGTTCTTTCCTGGTGGAGTGGTCTCTCCATGGAGGATAATGTGCTCATACTGGCGGCTATGGCCTTCATAGTCACCAGAACTCAATGCAATTAACACCCATGGGAAATGTTGGAGCGGCATGTTAGGCAGCACTCGCCACCATCATCGAAATGGCTTGAAATAACCATACCGTAATTCCTCACATTTTATTATTTTCTTTTATTTTGAAACTCCCTGTACAAACAAAAACAAGTGCCCCACACGAGACAAGACTTGAGTTAAAAAACAAAGACTCAAAACAATAAAACTTAAATCATTTGTTTCATTGTTCCAGGTATTAAAGTTAAAAGCTCCAAATAAACACCGGCCTGACTTCAGTCGGTGCAATGTAAAAAATCACAGTGAACTACAGTGGAAATGTCTGGTAATCACGTTACGGCAGTTCTTCCTCCTCTCGGGTTGGTTCGGATGCCGCCTCCTGCTCACAAGTTCCCTCTCCTCCTCCGCGTTTCCTCCGCGTCTCCTCCACGTCTCCTCCATGTCTGCCTCATCGAGTTACCTTGTGAGGCAGCTGGATTTGCAACATTGCAAGATCCGGCGAGAATCACTAGCGCGGTGGAAAATCTGCGCAGGTGGACACATTTCCACTGTTGCATGGTAAATATTGTATTATCCCAATTGTTTACAAGATATTGCTTCAAGAAATCTCACACAGGTTGTATTTAACAAGAAGTAAAAAGGACAAGTAATAATAGTAATAGTATATGCAGGCCATAGGCTATCGGATTGCTAGGAGGCCCTGTGAGGTGTCTCTGTGAATTGACTGGCAGGTCAGAGAAAGGCTTTAGAAAGAAGCTGCCGAGCGTATAGGGAGGAAGATATGATAGTAGTGATGTGTACTGGAAGTTTTGGAAGTACCTGCCAGAAATCCTTTTGAAGTTTCTGGAGAAGCTTCTTAAAGTTGTGCAAGGGTTAGAGAGGGGTTAGCTGGAGAGCTTAGGTGGAGGCGTCCTACTGTATGTGATGTCAGGAAATACAAGTGGACTTGACTTGATTGACGGAGCTTTGAAATGGTAGAAGAAGGCTTGAATTGTTCAGTTCAGGTCGTCATGTCGGACACTTGGCTGACGATTGACACATTGTTCTATGTCATCTTTATTTTATTTTTTTTTACCTTTTTCAGCTACAGATTCCAAGCTGCAAATAGACATTGTGTGAAGCGAATGAATGTATGAGAAGTGTTTTCTAGTACTGTGATGCAGTCTAGAGGGTTGGAATATTGCTTACTGGTTTAAATCTCTGACTTTTAAATACATGCGTGATGAGGGGAACTAAAGAATGACATCAGCTCAGAGGACAGTTTGTACCTTCACCTCGCAGAAAACATGCAGGAATTGTACGAAGAGTGTTTAACACATTGGTAAGGGAATTAGCATAAATGCTAGTCCAGGTTTTAAAAGGAGTGCACTGTAAGTGGAAGAGAGCCCAGACTCCAACAAAGATTAGAATAAATCAGATGAGAATAATCCTGAGTTGTATCACATTATTTTAGACATTTTGAGTGAGGAGTCGGGCTTGATTCAGTCAGTCCACTATGTCCCACCTTAAGTGCCCCCTCATCACAGGGCATGTGAGGTGAATAGTGTTAGAAAAAGGCACTGGATTCCAAGTATATATCTTACAGAGTTTACATCACCTGGTCTCGGGAATCGTTTTTTTTTTCTTACACATTAGGCTTGAGAAACAACCTTATACAAACTCTTATTAATTCTCTAAAATATTTAAAATTATGCTTTTTATTTAGCCATAAGTGTCTCTGCATGGGCACGAGATTGTGAATTGCACCGACCTTAAAGAATATTGCAGTCATTGGATGAAGAGTTGCAAACGTAATCTATCTGCAGTGTGTCAAGAGGAGTGTGCTGCAAAATGTCTGGCATAAATCACATTTTGAGGAGCAAGTTATAGTTGCAGAAATGTAATAAGGCGTACCGCATAACCACAGGTTTGAGGGTTTTCCAATGGAGTCTGGGAACTCGCATGTCATGTATCTTTCTGTTTGTGTTCTGTTTCTTCTAAACTGTTCCCACCTCCCTTCCCTTTCAATTGCTTGATAGTTGCAGAATCTCCATAACATTCATATTAAATGGAATAGCATAAATGTAAGATCATAATTGCCTCATTAAATCTAGAGAATTCATTAACTGCCTGAGGATGGTGAAGGAGGAGCCCGTGAGAGGCCATGTGGCTGGCTCCTGCTCGGGTCTCGCTCAGGTCTCATTGTTAACGTCTTGACATTTTTCAGGCCACGGGGATTCACGAGCAACAGCACTCGACGATCAGATTCACACACCGCGTGCAGCAGATGCACGATACAGGATCGTGCATCTGCATCTCTTCTTCAGACAGTTGCTTTCTTAGCGTCAGTGCCGGGTAATGTATGCATCCCAGTGTAGCCCTACACAGTGCTGTCTGCCCCTGCATAGTGTGTGCTTGCTCCGACACGACTTGCATGTTAAGCACCAACAGCTGACTGTTGTAGCCTCCTTGTAATGGAGCCAGTCACCACCGGCTGCCAGGCTCCAATCAGGCATAAAAACCTCCTGATCCAGGACAGGAATGAAGACGCCTCAAACTCCAGGTTTTGCCAAGCAGACCCGACTACCTTTTTGTTTGTTCGCTTTACAAACTCCCGTAAATTAAGTAAAGACGGACAAGCGGCCTGTATAAATATTTGTGCTACGTAATTTGGAATTAAAGAAGACTGCTAAAAGCCTGTTTACTGTAGCAGGCCGTAAAGTCCATAATTCTCTCGCTAGAGAATAGCCAGCTTTCACATCTTCACTCTGTGCTTTCGCTACTCATTGTTATTAAAACCTCACAGGCATATTTCCTTCAAAGTGTGGAGGGATTATCAGTAAATTAATACACCGTTGCTAATATCGCTACTGAGTTCCCCACAAGTGGCTTTGAACGTGCTCGTCCATCTAACTTCCTTCCTAACTTTGTGAAATTAATAACTTAAATAATCAATCTGCTGTTAAGCTATTAAGTACGGCAAACACAGGGTAGTAGTATGTGTGTGTGTCTGTGTATGGATGTTTATGTGAGTTAATTAATGCTTTCACTTTACTTGAGCTTATATAAAAGATCCTACCTCACTTTGCTTATTACAGGATAATAGCTGTGAAATTTAATTTGGATCCTATTGCCCTAAATTCTTTTGAAAAATTAGACTTTTAATAGATAAAATCGGGGAAAAAGGGAAGAAAATAAATGTGCTGGTTGCAGTTTCATTGTTTTTATTTGCTATCTCTCAGATTAACCAAAAAGTGTATGGTGATTGTAATATATTTATGAGACCGCTGCTGAGGATTTATGATCTTAGTATTTTTTTTTAAATGGCTAAAGCCCTGCTCAATACTTTGATAAGAAGCATGATTTGTATGGCATGTTTTTTTTTTTCCCCCTCATGTGTCCACTGTTGCAAATGAGTTATGTATGTGTGTTTTAGAAGAGACACTGGAGAGCAAACGGTAGCTGTGAGGAGGAACTGCTGGTAAACACTGTGGGATATTATCTCAGCCTCTGGTGTCTTGGGCTGCTGTGGCCTCTAATTGCCTCCATGTATAGTTTCAGGGAATACAGATCGTTTCAGTCTGTGTTTTGTTTTTGCCTCTTTTTGGAGAAAAAGACCAGGTTACACTAAGGTTTGATGGGGTAAACTGTCATCTCTGATTATACATTTGGGCTCCCCTCAAACTTTGGAAATGCAACATTTATCAAAGTCCAAGCTGCTGTGCAGACATAATTCTTCTCAGTGACTTAAAGTACAATGTGTGAGTCACATAGCGCAGGTCTGACCTGCCTTTATGTGACAGATGTGTTGCTTTTTTTATTCAGGCCTCCATGTTTCACTCACTTCATCCACATTGATGTACGGATATTACTGTCATAGAATATTTCATACATGTGTTCCAGCAGCAGTTAATACCCCGGCCCTAAAACGAGCCATACCTGTATATACAACGAAGCTTATTTATACTAACACTCCAACATAATGAATGTCAGGATGCTGAAGTGCAGTACTTGAAGTTGGCTATTACTATAATTGCGAGTTTGGAGGATTGTCCCAACTGATCAGGTTTAATAATCCACCCAAACATGCGTCCCTCTGTCATTGTTTTTAAGTCTTTTGGAGTCTTAAGAGTGCTGGAAGTGATGGACAGGCTTAGTGGATAGATATTAGATTGGTGTCACGAGTGAACACGTCGGGGCACAGATAGCTTCATCCTTTATCCAAGCTCTCTCTTCACTGTGCCAAGCGCTTCTTTTTATCCCTTCTGTTAATCTACACCCCCTTCTCCCAAATCTCCTTTGATTCTGGGCTTCATACTTTTCCTTTTTAATTCATGTAATTTAGGTCAGGTCTTTCTTAATTCCAGTGCTTTGATGAAAACTTTAAAAGGATAACGCTGGTATTTTTTTGTTTTGGCATATTTACAACAAATTGTATATCATTTACATTACCGCTGAGCATTTTCTACAGCATCCGTACAAGTCCATCCAAATTTGTCCGTGCTTTATATGAACAGGAAAAACCCTTGTTCCAGTTCCAAATCTTTCTTCATCTCAAGTATTGTTTTAGATTCAGTAATCAAACCTGTTTTTTACGCCTTGATTTTACTCCTCGCACCACGCTCTAAGCAGCTTTTGATCGACGCACGAGACTCAACAACTTCATCCTGGAAACACTGTACGAGTAGACAGACATTTACAGGCGTACACTGAGAAAACTGTTCTGGGAATAGCTCTCTTTCCCACACCGCCTGAACTCCTTTTTGTTGTCTTTAGTGTTGCAGATATGATCAGCTGATTTTTGGCACGTTGTCCTAGTCTTAGGAGACATGGCTAGGGTTTGCAGCATGGTAGCCTTGATCGTACTAGATGAGGGAAGGAAATGGATAGGTTGTTTTCTTTGGATCTACCTTCAGCCCGTCAAAGCAAACATAACGTTTTTCCATGCCTCTAGAGCCTGCGTAGCCTGGAACAAAGGCCAGGTCATGTATGTGGCAGTGTTTTACTGCAGATCAATATTTGTATGACTTTTTGTCTGAGCCATAAGGGAGATAATATTCCCACCTTGAATTGTTGCATGAAATCAATATTTGAGATTGTCCTTGACCAGGTGAATTACAGAATCACGTTTTCCTTTCACGCAAGCTGTCGCGTCGTCTCGTCTCAGTAGCAAAGGTGGTGAAGCAGAGCGACGCTGGATCTCTTGCATCTGATCGCTTTTGAACGATGTGACGCCAACATTCCTGTGCGTTTGTTGGGATTTACAGAATGAAAAATGATTTCCACAAGGGTTCCGTGAGAGCTTCCAATTTGCCCATCCTTAGCACAACTTAACATGGCGACACTCTTAAACGCTTCTAAGCACAAAGCTTATTGTGTAAATTTATGCAGCTTTATATGCTGTTTACACCAAGACCAGCTTCACAGAATAATGGTGATGGCTGTTCACACTATGAAAGTATGCAGTGGGAAAAAAGAACAACAAAAGCCACTGCTGTGACTGTCTCTAATCACTCATTGAACTGTTTCTATAGCTCCGAAATTGTCGCATCATGAAAGCGCAACGTCTCATTGTGCCTTCATGATAGCTGGCTACCTGTCTTTGAATTGCGAGTCTTTCCAAACCATTCCCATGAATCTCCTGGTGAGAATTGGGCTCAGACTGACTCGCTCTGTGGGATTTCTCTTGTCAAGCTCTGGCTCACGATTCAGCTGCGTTTCTGCTTCGCAGTCTGTGCTTCGCCTCCACGCTACACATCACTGAAGAGAGTCTTAAATTAAAACGTGTCACATTTAAATAAAAAAGAAACATCACATGTCCTTTCATGTTCGCGCACACGTGCAAGTGATGATTACACATTTAAAAGACTTTACCTTGAATGTGCAAGCATTTAAATGTGTTAGTTTTGCCACTGTAGCTTCTGGCTGATGCTGAGAGATGAAGTGCAGTAAAGTCTGAAGAAAAGAATACTCTTTGATTCACGGCATTATGCTTTCTAAATCATCTGCCGGGAGAAGAAGGGATGGGGTAAACGAGGAGGAGAGCACCCTGCCATGACTCAGTCAGGTGGCTTATATAAACACTCAGGGAGAGAATAAGTCCTTAGACAGTGTTACTAATATACTGAAGATCATCTTACCCCAAACTAATTACAAGTGCATAACGTTCGAAAAGCCTCGTTCATTTCTCACTATTCAGAACTCGATTATTGTCGTCAGTCGGATCGTTTGGCTCACGGTTGCTATCCTTCTTCCTTTGTGGTTTACTGCCGTAATGAGGTGCCTCATGCGTGCTTTCACTCGCATTGATTTTGTCAGATGTCAGAGCGAAGTGTCAGACCGTTGATTGTCACAGGGTCACAGGAACAAGGTTCATTAACAGTTAGCAAAAATGTATAGCTTGTCATGTTCCTCTCTGGCACTGCAGAAGAAACTCGTAGAATACTGTGTGAAATACAAGCATTTTTTTCTAATAGTGGTGGGCCTAATGCATGATATTTTTGATTGTGAAATGTTCCCCATGCTGTGAGTGTTCTGGCTAACAAGAGGACCAACAATGGTGACAAATATTCAAGTACGAGTACGCAAAACAGTCGGCCCTCTCTCACACAGTGAAAAAGCCACCTGAGTCTATGAAAAGTGTAGAGCTGATTGCACCATTAGCGATGCCTTCCATGTACAATATATCCATAACAAGTGAGGCTTCTAACTACCAGACAGTTCAACAATGTCCTTGTAGAAAATCTAGACACATAACCCATCTGCACATGGAGATGTTGCACTCTAGTGAGCACAGAAATTTCATCCTAGAGTTTCATTCATGGAAGGTATGCGCGGAAAATGGTTGTTCTTTTGAGCAGGCGAAGCAATTTGATTTTGAGCCTTGCCTTATTGTGCTTTGCCCCTGTGTCACCATTCCTTTTGCTGCAACCACAGACTAATGTATATTCTATTCTATCTTCTTTTCTTTACCCAGCTGCCATCCAGGTGCAAATCACTCCAACCCAAGGAGAGATCAGCGTAGGAGAGTCCAAGTTTTTCCTCTGCGAAGGTAAGAGTGATCTCCAACACCCCATTTCACCTGGCTTGATGCAAACGTCTCCTCATTTAAAACCTTTTTTCTAATAAAATACACGGAAGTATTAATTTAGATCATCTGATAAAGTTAAGTGATACAAGTTGATTTAAATAATGATACTGCTGTACTTAGGGTTAGGGTTATATACTCTCATTACAAGAACGTAGACATGTAAAACAAAAGACAAGACTGTGCTGAAAAAAAAACGACGAGGATAAATTAATTGAGCCGTCTTTTCTGAGGAGATAGTGGGAAGTTAGGATCACAGTCAGGTAAGGAAGAGGGCTCAGAAGAGGAGGGAGAGAGACGCGGTCTGAGAGATAATGAGAGAGAGGTCTTAGGCTTTCTGTCTTTGCACCGTTGAGTGAACATTTGCAGGTGTCAGCTTGTCTGAGATACAGGTGGTATTTGCATTTGCTGGGTCAGCTGTCTGACATTATAGAACATTTGCTACACGAATAAAAGCATTCCAGTCAGAGGGTCACGGTAATAATATCACACTCTAACTGCCGAATCTACACATTAACTTCTGCCCACCCAAATTGAAAAACAATACAGATAGTTGTAGTCTCATCCACACACGGAAAGTAAGAAAATGTGTTTTCTATAGATTGGGTGACCTGATCCTTCTCAAAGAGGACATGACCTCACTCTATAGAGGTGTTGCTACACAGAAAACTTCCCGTAAGAATAAAACTATAAATAAAGCAAAGCTCATTATCTCCGTGCAGGTGGAATGTGAAGCATTGGCAATTTATTAAGTGATTTTTTTTTTTTGTTTGTTCGATGAAAGAACATGGTCTTGGCTTGAACGCCAATCACCCCATTGGATAGGATGTCTAAATGCTTTTAGGGCCCTTTGTGTTCCTTAAAAGATGAGATGGCATTATGATTCAGGGAAACAAAAAATGTCTCGGCTTGCGCTCGCCTTTTAAAAGGGGAAAAAAAGTGAGTGATCATTATCGGATTTTTCTTCCAGTGAAAGTTTCTTCCTGCTGAATAATCCTCTGTCCTATTCGGCAAATAGAAATAATTTATACCAGTCTTTTTATCATTTAGTTAGCATATTAAGTGTGATCTTGAAAAGACGTCTACTGCAGGATTTGGGCTTTGATTTAACAATAATGTTTCAAAGCCTTCATCACACCGAAACTTCTTGATTAATGGAGTGTAAATATCAGCTCTTCTGACTTGTAGGAGTAATAATGACTTATTTTGTTTCATATTTCATTTGGAGCCTGTTTTATTTGCACTCGCAGAATAGCATGCAAGCACAGAGTCTTTCCTAAACGTGTTAAAGTAGTTACACATCTAGAACTGAATACATTTGAATTTACTGAAAGGATAGCCACTTGAGAACATTTTATTTTCAAGATTTCAAGGTGCTCGAGGTCGTATAATGTCCAAATCCAATCCAAATATATAACAAAGCAAGAGGCTAAGCTCATTCCAAATTGCAAAACTACAAAACAGAGTTAAATGTTTTTCAATAACAAACTTGCATTTTGTTGTTATCATGTATGTTGCAGCTGTGGACTTCCTTAAATCAGTTCTGCTTCCTTGGCTCACTTTCATTTCTTTTTCTGTTTTCCAGTGGTGGGAGATGCGAAAGACATAGACTGGTACGCCCCCAGCGGGGAGAAGATCCTTCCCAACAGGCCGGACATTATTGTTAGCCGCGGAGATGAAACCATGTCAACCCTCACCATATACCACGCCAACGTAGACAGTGCCGGCATCTACAAGTGCGTGGCAAAGAACGGCGACAAAGAGGCCCAGGCCACAGTCCAAGTGAAGATCTTCCGTAAGTCTCGTCTTTTATTTCTCCAAATTTGCAGCAAAACCCAAATAAATATATGCGTCCTGCATTACGCCTTATGAATTTGCATTATGACAAAACTGTTTTTTGAGAATTATTTTAATTAGACAATTGACATTGGAGAACGGCCCAGAACAACCCTGTGTGACATACGAGAACATGGCAATTACTGCAGACCTCATTCTGTCCCTAGAAGTTAGGTTTGTGTTCTATTAATTGGTTTTGACAGCTTTGTTCAAATGGAAATGTATTTGCTACTTGGATTGTGTTCATAATCCAGGCAGCAATACAATTTTTTTTGGCGAAAAACCATTTAGTATATTACAAATGCAACTTCTTTTGTGACTTCTCAGGTAGGAGAAGCTGAATCTCTGACTTAAGTCTTCACCTATTTTCAGACCAACCCTGTGTTTGCAAGTTGCGTTCATGGGGTCGTGTTGTTTCAGGCGGGACAATGAAATATGATCTATGAAGTCCTGTTTGAGCAATAGATTGACGAGTGTGAAGTCGTATCAGATGGCAAAGCGCTCCATGTCAGGTTTGTAATATTAAGAGGAAGGTTTTACAGCTCTGGTCACGAGGTAAACAGGAGAAATACAGCGGTCATGGAAACGTTTCTCCACACAGTCCTCTTGTCTGCCTGCACGAGGACTGAGAGTCTTTGAAACTGTCTTCCAACCCCATCTGTTATTACGTAAAAACTAAACCAACAAAATGTTTTTTTTTAGAGAAGCAGAAGCTCAACCATACGGTGCATCCATACACTCGTAATCAACTGTAAGATTTCTTCAAAGCCTTCTTAATAAGGGATTTGAGAGCTTTCACCTTTGAGAAGTGTCTGTCTGAAAGGTAAAATACTGCTAACTTGTATAATGTATGTGCTTGTCGCATGTCTCTACAGAAAAGATTACCTTCGAGAGCGCTCCCAGCCCACAGGAGTTCAATGAAGGCGATGACGCTGACATAGTCTGCAATGTGGTCAGTTCGCCGCCACCCACCATCATTTGGAAGCATAAGGGCTCCAAGATCCAGGTTGCCAAAGATGGTGAGTCAGTCCAAATACAAATGTTCCAACGCTTGAGCTACTTTCTCACCTCCGACTTTCCTTCCCATCTCGTCCCCCCGACTCCCTGAGCATTCGCCTCACACCTTCCTGCTAATGCTGTCTGCAAGTCCGAACTTTCCAATCAATTTGCCGCATTCTCCCTCATCTCCTTCACCTGCCACCCATCATCTATGAACAAAGCTTTGGACCTCATAGATGATGCATGAATAGCATGAAGAGGTTATCTTTGAGGGCAGATTGGGCTTTAAGTTCCCCAAATAGGAGAGCTACGCTAAAGGCTGAAATAATGTGAAAAACTGAAGGAAAAATGGAAGGATGAGAGAAAAACCAACATAAGTTCTGTTTGCCACTGCTGTCGCTACCAATAACAGAAAACAATCTAGACCTGCCAAGATACGCAGGCAAGCTGGTTTAACAAGCTAAAGAATACACAGGTTATTTTATTGTCATGTTATATTTTCTCAGTATATATATTTGTTTAACACATAAAGAAATAGAAATGAGGGTTTTAAGAGCACATACATGCTGCATGTGTTCCCTGAAAAATCTCTTTTCAGTATATCAAGTACTCGCTGCCTTTTGGGCTTGAAAGGAGGTTTCTGAAAAGTGTGTCGAGAGGGTGGAAACTGTAATCAACTTTAATTAGCAGCCCTTACCATGAATTCCAAGGGTGGGTCACAATCACAGCGGGAAAAGAAAAACATCAAAAAGGTCCACAGTAACTTTGTGATTGATGCCTTATATCCTTTTTCTCCACTGTTGATCCCTGTGTGCTAAACAAGTGTTGCTTTGCCCGTAAACACGCTTTGTTGCCGAGAAGCGTGACACACAACTAAGATATCTAGATCTGTCGTGGAGGAACTACGAGGGTTTCAAACATCCCGAGTTACACAAATAAACACTGTAGAAGGGAATGCTCCTGCAGATGTGGATTAAGAGGTTCCTGTGGACATTCTGGTACAGTGTTTAAACATGTCGCTGTTGTGACTCTACTGTAGGTCAAAGCACTGCAGCCGCTGTTAATACAAGCTGAGTATGGCTGCTTGAAGGATCTCCATGTAAAGTTTTTGTGAATGATTTCGTCTAGCAGCTCTACCTCAGAGAGTTCAGTAAAGCTTCATTCTGCTGTGTAAGGACCGAGGTGGAGATGATTTAGTTTTACACTTGGACCGGGCCTATTTTAACCTTACAGTAACCCCTCCCTCGGTGACCGCCGGAGAGCCAGGAGTCACCACAGTGTTGTGCTAAGCCCGCCTTTATTCTTGGAGTCGAGTCAAGGAATGTGTTTTTCACTGGGAAAAACCACTAATTGTAACCGACACTGGAAAAAAAAACCGATAACTGCTCATGTCATTTTCCTCACTTGACCAAACAATATGCTGCATGTTGCATTGTTAAACGTCCCATCAGAGCTGTGTCAGTCATGTGTCAGTGGAGCACAAACTAAGCTGGTTGGTAAATGTAAGGCTTCATTTTCAGTTGAAATAACATCCTGAGCCATCAAAAAAAGGGCTTAGTATTTTGACATTACGTTTGCACTTCCTGAATTTCAGTTCATACACGCGCGTGCAGACAGGAAGCAGTGGTGGAAGATATTTTCTTTTACAAAACTTAAGGTCATAACATCATAATGTTGAAAGACTACGAGACAAATGTGCCCTTATTATTACTGATGCTTTAACACACCATGTAAGCAGAATATAAACTACGTTTTGTAAATATAGCTGTTTAAATATATGTTTTGGGGGGAAAAGAAAAGTATTTGCCTCTGAAATGTAGTGGAGAAGAAGGGAACCGACCACGTAGCTCAGAAGTGTATTTAGTTAGAGTAAATGTAACTCTGTATCTGGCAGAGAGCTCCCGCATGGTGACGGGAGCGGAGGAGGAATTGTTTGCGAAAAACAAAGTGCACCAATCTCAAAAATATTGGAAAAGAAAATGTTTACTGTCCCACGCCAACATCCTCTCTCGCACCCGCACATAATTATATGCATCAAGGGATGTTGTAGCTCACAGGCTCTCTTTAGTTTACACGTGCAGGGCTTATCTATAAAGTAGCAGGAGAAATGTAAATCTGGTCACCTCTCAGCATGCAAATTAAACTGCCGTTACTGTAGAGGAGCTGCCATCCTCACAGGAGTAATCAACGGGCCTGTGAAAGCTACGCTAACCAAGTGCACCCTAAATAGCCACAATTTGTAAATCCAGTGAGTTTTAAAGTACACACACTGGCCAGTAACGCATTTCGGAGAAGTGCTTTAGTTTTCTAAATTGGGACGTATAAAGAAAAAGTGACTCGGCTCTTAAATCAGAGGAGGTCAGAGCCCTGGATTTTAACAATGTGTCGGGTGAAACGTGCGAGAAACACCTGGTTTCAGTTAACACGGGGCACTCTGCTGCTGTGTGTTTATGGCTGCTTTAATTAGAGGTGCAAAAGTTCGTCAGGCTCTAGCGTGGCTGTGCCATGCAGGGCTCGCTGTGCTTCCTTCCAACCACTTGCTTGATTACCAGGGATAATTGGGCCTTTTTCATCTGGCTCTGACTTCCTGTCTGAGCAGTTGAGTGAAGTGTTTCCGTTATAAAATGTCCCTCTTGAAACCTTTACTGGATTTTAATAACACAGTCAGATTGTCAAGATTCAAGGAAATAGTCACACTTGAATTGAAATGAATGGGATAAACTTTATTTCAAACAATAAGAAAGTGTGTGTGTGAAATGGAAAAGGCAACATGCTTGTGCAGTCCTTCCCTTATTCTATACTAATCAATACTTAATTTCCACTTCAGTTGGGCACTATTAAACTTTTACATACACACATGGTGCTCCATTTAGTTTTTTGTGCTCCACTGACGAGACGTCAGTTCTTTTAGCTTTAACTGCCTTTCAGGAGGGAAAATACAGAATTACCATGGACATTAAGAATTGAACGTATTCCTTCAAAATGCTTAAAACTAAGACTAAATCTGACCCAAAAAAACGCATTCAGAAAAGTATGTCATATATTCTTCATCCATACAGTCCACACTGGCAAATGTAAGTTTCCTGCTTTGTTGTGTGTTGAGTGTAATCTGCATAATCTTGAATGCCATATGTGATAAATACAATGTAATACCGTTCTGTTGTAGTGCGATTCAAGATCATAGATGATGGCCACCTGCAGATCCGCGGCATCAAGAAGATCGATGAGGGCATGTACAACTGCGAGGCTCGTGTCATGGCCAGGGGAGAGATTGACTTCCGGATGATCAAGGTCGTTGTTAATGGTAAGCACTGCGTCTCTTTCTGCTCAACATAGTAGGTACAGTAATGAACACCCTGAGAACGCTGGAAATGTCTTGTTTTAAAAAAGAAATCTGTGAGTCGGTCAGTTCATCCGTCTCTTCAGTTCGGAGCAAGATATCCGAAAAAAATGAAATTGTGTTTGGATATTCATCCTCCCCAGACGGTGAGACTTTTCCTTTAGCAACAACAGAAGCTAAATGATCTGCTTATGCATTTCAAATATCAAAATCTAATGGATCTAACTTTCCAAAAAGAAGAATTTAAAGGCTTTCTAGAAAACAAAATCATGCACACATTTTATTTCATCGTGATAAAGATTGATCTCCAAATTGCTTCTGTAGGTGGCGCTCTTTTCTTTTTTTCCTTTTCAACCAACCAGCTAATAATGTTTTAAGATAAGATTATTTATCCCGAGGGAAATTGTTGTGCAACAGTCTCAATACACAGTAGGAGACAGTATAAGATGCGAAAATGTACAAATAGTGCAAAATGTTTTATACAATATACTATATATGTAGAAAAATGTAAATAATCCAGCAATCCAACACTCACTCCTCTCCTGCTGCGTGTCGACCCTGAAAGGAAACAAACTGGGATTTATTCTCAGTTTATTCGTTTTGAATCTAGACTACACATCTATATGAAGCCTTTTCAGAAATGCCTCCTCAGAATAATGTGTAAACACTTGCTGCATGCACTCATTGCTTTCCAATTTCCATCATCTCTTCTTCAGTGCTTCCCACCATCCGCGCGAGGCTGTCGGAGGTCAACGCCACAGCAGACGTCGGCAACTCGGCTTTGTTGGCGTGTGACGCAGACGGCTTCCCTGAACCCACCGTCACCTGGGCACAGTACGTCACACACGCTGTCACGATGATTCACCCGTGTGCTGTCGTTTGTCTAAACTCTTTCTCTTGACCTCAAGCGGGAAACATCATTAGGTGACGCAAATATGTGAAGGAGAATTCATCAGACAAAGACGCACACGGTGCCGAGCGAAACTACTGGTGATGCTTCAGAAACAGCTTAGCCACAAATACTGAAAGCATACATCGAGGCAGTGCAGCAGATTTAGTTTTCTTTTCTTTATTTGTTGAAATTCATTGGAAATGTTTCGGTACAGGATGTATATGTTCCACAACATACTCTCCAACTACAACAAGCAAACGATACAACGAAACATCAATAATAATGCCCTCAATATTAACGAAACATAACCACAGTATTAATAGCAATAACAACAAATGAAACATGATACGACGACAGGAAGAAAAAGGGAAATGTTGTCGTGCTCTCTCTGCCCTCTGTCTCCAGCTGCTGGACACAAGCACAATGGCAATGTGCAAACACACAGAGGATGGAGCTCGTATGTAGGGACCAGACGTGCACAAAAGGGAGGGAAGAGTTCCTTTATGGTGCTGTTTTAAATTATGAACTGTGTGTGTGAGCGTCAGGATACTAGGCAGATTGAATCACACAGTGGACATAGTGAAAATATTCAGATTAAGATTTCAACTTGGCTCCTTAAACTAAGAACAAACTGTGTTTTTCATCGCACTTATTGAAATACATGCAAACCCAGCGGTGCTCTAAACGTGCCCTCTGAAGACGGTGCTTCTTACTTGCTCTCTTACTTATTAGATAGTCAAAGTATGTGCACTTCTCTCCTCTAGCGTGTGCCGCTGCCTGCTTCTCACAGCCTCTCTGGTCCGACTCGTCTGCGGCCTCTTTTTAAAGCATTGCATATGCAGAACATACTTTTCGGAGAGAAAGGTGTCGTAAAGGGAATTTTGCATAAATATGAATTTGCATGGCCTTGCCTGCAAACATTTATGTGGGAGAGATGATGACATTTCAATGGATTCACACTGTAACAGGTGCAGGACAGTACTCTCCACATGCCACTCAAAGAGCTCACCATTACGATGTCGTTAGAGTGCTTTACACAGCAGGCACTCGCATGTGCTCACCTGCTAAAGCAACAGCTACTTGTGAACGTCACGTAGATGGAACTGCCATCTGGCTGCATTGAACACATGGAATAAGAATTAAAAAGAATAAAAAATGACGTGTTTAGGCTTGGAGCAACGTGAAGCGGGGATTAGACATGGCCCGCGTATTTGTGCTTATGCAAGAGCAATTGGATCTGCAACTCGTGATGCGGCCGCCACGTCCCTCTGTACCACGAGGACTGCATTCTGATTGGATGCTGGGGTTTCATAGGATTTGATTTGACTCATCAGACAGTCCGTAAATGTGAGCGGAACAGCCAGGATTGATGATAGCATTTAGTTGAACCTAAACGCTATAATGAAAGTCCTTAAGAATCACTTATCACATCTGTGTAGGTTTTTACTTAATATTTAATAACCAAGCCACGCAAATTCAAATGGGATCCGTGATTAGCTTTTGTTGGCAGAGAAGGCAAAACTCTTGAATTTTTAGTGCCGTTAATCTTCCCAACCTGAAAATGAGATGGAGTGTTGATTAAATATGTATCTGACAAAGTCAAACAGCAGTTAACGGTCTGCTCATCTTTGCACGCCTTCTCTTTCCAACGCCATGTTTTGTGTCACTAGTCCTTTCTGGGAAATTAGCAATGCCTAGATGGATGGATATTTTCTATCTCCAGTAACTTTAGTTCAATATGGATTAATGATGCTCTGACAGGTACACACAACCAACACTCATTGCTCTTCATACAGCCGTTTGCTCAATGTGCTTTCGCATTCATGGAGCGTCATATACCTGCCGCTGTGCAGAGGAATCTTTGAATAAAGGGTTGTTTTTTTTTTTGCTGGCACACATGTGAGTGAATAAGACTTTAAAACACGCGGCTGCTGCTCACAGCTGTCTTCCATGCGGCTGGACGTGGGAGATGCAGTTCTTGGCCAGAACAGAGTCGAGGCAGACAGTGAGGTTGCAGGGAGGACAGATGGGGGGAAACAAAGCACGGGTGAAGCTCTATTTGTTATTTGTCACTCACTGTCTGCCTATAAAAGGCCTCAGGAAGGCTGCTACTCCAGGAACACAAATACTTATACAAACAGGATCGTAACCTCTGTGAAGACTTTTCTGCTCCTCAAGAGTGAAAGACATGTTTCTCAAAAACAGAGGAAAAAAAACAAACGCATGCATCAGAATTAAATTGGTTCGTGACCTTCTTAAAAACACAGATGTCAGGGCTAAAGGAGAGCTGAGGCACACAAAAAGCTGTCCTTTCAGACGCACACAGCACAGGACAGCTGTTTTGGTCTCGCAGAGCCTTTATTTTATACCAGCTGCTCTCTTCCTCAGATAAAACCCCAAACAGATCATTGTCAGTGAGTTAAGAAAGTTATTTGTAGGCCCCTCAAGTTGTGTAAGGAAACACTTGTGATGTGAATGTCTTTTTCCCTCTTTTCCCCTCTGCTACAGTAACAACATTGTCCTTGAAAGGGGCGATAAGTACAGCCTGAACGAGGATGGTTCAGAATTGGTAATAAAAGATGTCAAGAAAGTGGATGAAGGAGATTACACTTGCATCGCCAAGAACAAGGCAGGAGAGAAAGCCGAGGAAGTCAGCCTGAACGTGTTTGGTAAGAGAATAACTCTTCGCTTACGGTAGCATAAAGTACGCCGTGGGTCTTTTTTCTCTCTGGCCTTTTCTGTCGTACGTATTGACATTTGTTGTACACATCTCTACAGCTTTTTCCAGAGTCTGGGTGCAGAGTTACACAGCGTGCAGCATAGAGTTTAAAGAAAAGCGTGCCCTATTGAAAACTAATTAAGCCACCCCTTAGGACATTGAGAGATAGCGCACTAGTTTCTCTCCATGAGTCATTTTGCACCACCTTATGTAATCATGTGCTTGCAGCTCTATTATAGGTCAATGGGGCATGAAGCCACAAACTCTAATGAAGCCTGTATGTATGTATACTTGACTACAGTAATGCTAACAATATGTAACAGCTGTTTGAAACTGCATTAGATGATTATGAAAACCGCAGCGAAGTATCGGCCCACTCTGCAGCAGCTCTGCTGAGCTTTTTTAGCCTCTATTGGCTGATTGTTTTGGTTTTACACAAACTTTACTACCATCGACCATCTACCCTGCTTGTCCACTACCCGCCCAGCTTTACACAACAGACAGTTTGGCAACCACATGTTAAAGTAAGTCAAACATGTAGCAGCTGAGGAGCTAGTTAGTAGAGACCAAAACAGAGCTTTTAAAAGAGAGTAAATTAAATGTACATTCTTCAAGTGGCCAGATCAGCAAGTGTTTGCAAAACACGTGCAACATTTTTGTCTTGTTTCCAGTGCAACCCAAGGTTACCTACCTGAATAACCAGACTGCCTCAGAGTTTGACGATCAAGTGACCCTCACCTGCGAGGCCTCGGGCGACCCCACACCCACCATCTCCTGGAGTTTCGAGAACAGGGTATTCACTGAAGGAGAGCAGGTACTATTTCCTTTTGCTTTTCAATATAAAATTCCTCTTTCAAGCAATACATTCATTCAAACATACAAAGACCATTTTTATAATAATAAATGACAACAAATTGTCCTTCAGTTTGACCTTTTGAAATAGAGGCCTCCATTCCAATGTTGGCACATTTGTTCAAGAAATGTCAAATCTCATGTTAGTGTTTCACATAACTCCATTTAATTTTTAAAAACTTCTTCTGTCCATGATGTGATGACCTGACATTTTTTTAGCAATACAGCGAAGACTCTGCAGACCCCGCTCACCAATCATATGTATGTGGACTCCTTGAGGAATTGTCATTTATATCGGGAAACTCCATTAAATCACAAAGCCACAACATGCATCAATATCCAAATGGATATTTTTCAGAAAATGTAGTCACAGGTCCACTGATGGATGATCTTTCACGTCATGGTGCTTTACTTCCAGTCCTCCCATCTAAGATCATTAATAGCCATCAGTTGGCCAATCATCTGAAACTGCTTGCTATTCTTTATACACTAAAACCTTGTTATTGAAATCCTGTTTTGCCACCTGAATTTCCTACAGTAAAGTTTGGATTTTACCATCTCTCTAAACTTGTGGCAGCCTTCTCCAATACGGCTGGAATTGCAAAAATGATTTTGTACGTTTCCATCATATGTGCTAAAGGGGAGAGTGTGCAGATTGCTATAAAACCAATTTCCAGGCAGTGGCATGGCATGATATTCCCAAGCGTACCTTGCTTCCTATAAATCATTAGCATTTAAAAGGGAATATTTTTGTGAAATTAGTATGAAAAGTGCTCATTGGGAATTCACAGAAAATTAAGTGAGCGTGAGTTTGAGAAAGAGAAAATGATTTCAGTAAAATTAGCTTAATTATTGCTGTGTTGGAAGCCAGGAGCCCTGAACCTCCCTCTATCTCTACATCTGATTGTTTGCAGCTCAGTTATGCCACTTTGGCAAACTGCTGTGATAATCCACTTTTTCAAATGAGCAGGCACTTTTTCCTCAGGACGAACACGATGTAAGAGTAAAGAAGTCTTTGGACATTAAACCACATAAGGGTTATGCATTTTTGTCACGCTTCGGTGTATATCATCGTTCTTCTCTTCATGTCCTTTCGCAGCACTGGAGATAAGGCTGGATTTAAGCTTTGGCTATAGAATATGGTAAAAGCCTCCTTAATACGTGTGAGCTATGAATACCATCCTTGCGCGTTTTCTAAATTACAGTGGTCACAGCTGTTGGCAGTCGCCAGACTGCAGAGAGAATCTCATCCCAAGTATATTGTTATGTTCTTATCAGCTCATTAAAATGGTATGATTTTTGAAAAATCCATCTTAACGGTCTTTTCTGACAACCTGCATCATGTGAGCAGTAGACGGATTAGTCACTTCAGAGGGGTAATTTTCAGCTGAGAATGCAGTAAACAGTATTAAGATAATTACCTTTCTGCTCCTCGCAGGATTGTGGATTGAGGAAGAGCACCTCGTCTTCTGGTTAGTGCTTCATCTCGCATTAGATACAGATACTGCAAAAAAGAATAACGCATGTTAATGTTCTTATTAAAATGGAAGTTTGCAAGAAAAATGTGCTACCGCGTCGCAAGTAAACAATATGATGAGAAAACCTGAATAATAATAAATAAACTTTATAGGCAATTTTTTCAGTAATACGCTTGAATATGGGACAGTCTGTGCTGCATTAATAATCACACCGTCATGCACAATTTGATAATTTTTGACTAAAGTAGGACATTGATGCGAGGTAACCAGTCCGTCATCACCTTTCAGCTTCCTGCAGTGCATCACATCTGAGGACCCGAGGGTTTCTGAGAAGTAAACATTATGAAATACTAAAATAAACAAAGTTAACGTTTGGCTGTTAGGTTTGGTTTTATGCTCGTCCACCCTCTCTGTCTCTCTCTGTCTCTGTCTGTCT
>CALSBV010011010.1:9770794-9817158 GCA_943590825.1 Bovichtus diacanthus | reverse complement strand
GTAAATGTAGCGGCCTGTGCTGTTATGTCCCAACGGACACAGTGGGACTAAGTTGCACAATGTTTGGGCCATACTGGCCTACTTTACTTTACAGCTCTGTCCAGCTGTATTCAGCTTGTGCTGTGCGATGAATTATGTAACATCAAATATATCTCTGTGAGATGAACCGTTGTACCTTGGTATAACAACATCAAACTGAAAATCCCACACAAGACATTCTGTATTATCTCTGCTAGTGGTACTGTTATTAAAATCAATACGGATGAATGAGGCTGGTGTTATTCTGTACTTGTTTTATTGTCAACTAATCCCATGAAAGGACCAAACCCAATAATGTGTTAAGTGTTAAAACAGATGGCTTTTAGCAAACATTACTCGAAGAGGAATAAATAGCGCACTTGTTGGGGACTAGTTTGTGGGACTGACTCAAAATGTGGTTCAGTGCTGTGTTTAGTTTTTGGATAGCAATAGAGATATATGGCACAGAGGATATAATTGTATCATGCTCTTGCTGCACAAGCAATACTTGTTACGGTTCAAACTGAATGCAAAGCAAATATTAGGCACGGCATGATTGCATATAAAGTTAAGAGAGGGCACAAATGTGGCCTGAGGCAAAGATGCATTCGCATAAATCGAAAATGTTTCAACTTGAGTGAAATTACTAACTTTTCCCAAGGCTTGAAGAGTCCAGTTCATGAATGTAAAGAGTGCAGAAAAGGAGGCTCTCGAGGAAAATAACAGGAAGAATATGGGATAAGTTTTGTTATCAGGCCGAAACTGACCCACCCCATATTTACACTTGGTACATTTGATTTGACTTTAGTCTGCACACACATTTAGTAGGATTCAATCATTTCTGTCTCTTCATGGGTTTTGTCTGACATTGTAAATAGCATAGATTATCACTAGCCTCATCCTTTAACCGAGGCCAATCAGTGGAAAGATGCTTCATCCGTCCAAATCATGACAAATTTGGAGCAGCTGTGTAACAGTTAAACCAAAAATAAATTGGCCAGACTAATTAGGCAGTATATTTTTTAAATGTTCGAACATTGTGGCAATGCGTTATCCCGAACATGTCTTAAAAGTGTTATTTGTCACCATACAGTCCACTCATGCGCCTGGGAGCTGGTAAGATTCCCCCAAAGAGGAAATGGCTTTGTGTCACAATCTGTGTTGCTTCTCTTTTTAAAAAAAAATAAATAAAACATTTCTCTTCGGCTTTACTGTAGGGAATAAACATAATTAAAGTAATTCAATTTTACTCTCTACACCATCTGCTTTTACCAGAGCCTCTGAAAAGTTTAGCTCCTTTTGCTTTCAGATTCCTTTTGGGACCAAAGTGTCATTTTTGTGTTCCGTGCCAATAACTAATGATGAAATAGAAAAAAAGATCTCTGCACAAAACAACTATGAGCTAAAATGGATGAAATGAGGGATTTTCAACATGAGGAGGCCTTGCTTTTACCTGTGCAATGCAGCGCATCCCAGCCTTGTGGAGCTGGCGGTTGTGCCAAAAGCTGAAATGCATGCGGAAAGGGTTTCTGCTGGTGGCGTGTCTCCACCTTGGTTTCATGCCAGGAAAAAGAAAACATAATGGCATTTCCATGGTAAACAGTTCACAGATTTACAAAGAATGACAGTAGAGTGGCAGTAGTGTGATAAAGGTGTCTTGGCTACACTTGATTAAATCTTGGATTAAGCATACGCTTTTGCTTTGAATGGCCTCATGGCTTTCCTTATGGCGCCAATCTTTCCATGTTTAGACTTACGATTGGGAAGGTTCTATGAATATTATTATCAGCCTATCGGAAGAGAATTTCTAAAATTGATTCAGCTATGGTATCCCTACTTTTCTCCGATTATCTGAGCCATTTATCACTGCCAATCAGTGGAAGCATTCACACAGCACAGTTCATTCATGGCTGTGCTGCGAGTGACTGAATCTTATCTTCCACCTGCAAGACAGGACTAGCCCGCTCCACTCTCAGTTGTCAGAGTATCTTCTTCCCTTCCACAGCCTGTCATCGTCCGTCCCTTTCCTATCTATCACTGTCAGATCAATTTTAATTTAATGCAGCTGTAATCAGAAAATCCCGCCGATCATTCGGTAATAGCTGTCACTAATTTTTCAGCGGATCGTCATTCATCGCTGGCTCGTTTTTCTGTTTGCCACGCTCTGTCTTTCATTCTCGTTCTATCTAGTTCCACATCATAGCAGCCAGACTACAGGAGCACAGGCGTTCAGACTGACGTGGAATGACGGAACAGCCCTTTAATTGGCTGCCACTGCCTCTTTTGAAGTTCACCATATTGTAAAAAGTTTAGTGGATGTTCTAATTGTATTGAGATACCATTGTGTTTCTGTGGTTCATTGCACATTGGTACAATATGTTTTTGTTGACACCATTAGACTAGAATTATCGGTATCCACTTGTAATTACAAGTATCTCACTCATAATTAGTTTCAGTGCCATGTTTTCCTTAGTGTGCCTCCAAGTTCTCTCGTATTACAGTACATTAATGAATATCCCCATGCTGCTTTAGGAAAATCCAGTTTGGCATTTTGACCAGTTCTATAAATTCCGTGACCACATTGAACTGCCAAGTTTTGCCACGTTTTTTCCAGTAATGCTGACATCACCGTCCACCACCAACAGTCCTTTTCACTTCAAGAAAAAAGCCTTGAACTCAATGATGTTTGGTTTTAATATCACTCATGCCCTGTTTTTAATATTTTATTAGAGTAGTATAATATATTTATGATGGATTTTATAATTGTTTTAAATGCAACTCGGTCGGAAAATCCTTCAGTCTGATCCAAAGAGAAAGTAAATGACATTTTTGTGTCTTTACTGTGTGTATATTGTGTATACATGTGTGTTTTTGTGAACAATTCCAGTATGTATACATGTTTAAGCCCCTTGGCCATAAATAATGTATACTGCACACTCCTGCTGCACTTTTCAAAGCATATTGCAGTGTTGAAGATGTAACAGTGTGTTATTCTACCTTTCAGGCAAGCATTGGGTTTCCATTTGTTTCACTTGGGTATTAAAATCAATGCACATTCTCAAAACTTGAGTTGGGCAATCTATCACAGTAAGCATTATGTCTGCATTAGTTTTTATCAAAGTGGCATTACTGTTGCATGGTAAACTCATTTTAGCATAAACAATACGATGCCAAAGCTGACACAAAGTTCACCGTGATGGATGGTCTAACTCACCGAGCAATTCCGAGGTCACTGCAAGTTTACTTCCCTACCGCACCTCGCAAATGGATGTAAATAGTTTTTTTTTAATGCACTCATGTATGTCTTGGACAATGATTGGCAGCAATGTTTTTGTAGCCAATAAGCTAAAATGTTCAAAATCACAGGTGTGGTCCTTCAAACATGAAAGCCTGCAGGTAAATCCATGCTGCACTCACTGTAGATCCTTTACACCAGCTTACTCTGCTCCAATGTGTCGCTGTTTGTCTTTGCTTTCTCTGTGTTTGTCCTCTCTAGGCTTCTTGGACGCGGCCAGACAAATATGAGGTATGGCTACTAAATACGGTAGCCTGACTGTAGTTGTAATAGCCCAACTTTGTACTGCAGAGCAGAAGTGTTGTCATTCAGCCAACATTAATGCTCGCTACATTTAGTTGTGCACTAAATATGTAGACCATTAGAAACGTAGTACAGTACATTTAATCCACTTAGTTCCAGTACACATTTAGACTTGCCCCATTTACTTTTCCCTGTTTTTTCTTGTCAACAAATTTCATCTTGAGACGCGGAGACAGTTACAGTATCTAGATGTTGGCCGTATAGCATGCTGCTATTTCCTGCTGCAAGGTCTGGTTAGTTCTCTGACTCCTGCGCTGGGTTGTTGGTAGGGCAGCAGCTCTACGGCCTCACATAGAAAACACTGTCTGCTCTGCTGAGGGCCAGCTAGGCACTAACTCACCAACTATACTAAATCTTATGTAAATCTCGTGTTTTTAAATGGTGTTGCCTTCTATCAGAAGCCAGGAGTCTGCATGTTTTTACTTCATCTGCGTACTACAGCAGCCGACACCTTCAGTCTAATCACCTGGGGCCTCATTTATACATTGGTCTTACTGGGTCAGTCAACCAAATCACCCTCAAAAAACTTATTTTCTCTGACCCATCGTTATATCTACCCATGCAGATGGTTTGGGAATTGAGCTGTCCGTGTTTTTGAGATATCGATCTTGTGGAGCGCTCATTGGCGGTACAGACATTACAGATTACATTACAATTTTAGTTACCTCCCTTGAACGCTAACCTCAGCCTGCCTTGAGACACGATGACAAGTATTTTTAATTGTGAACCCCCAAAACCCTTTTACACATGAGCTCCCTGCTGTAGTGTTTGATTGGACAGACACATGCATCCTCTTGTCCCTCCACAAAGAGAGAATACTGTGCTTTGATGGAACTGACACAACATAACAAGCTAACTTCACTCGCTTGGTCCACAGACACGACAAGGGAAGAAATTAATTTACTTTACTAAGCTTCACTGAAGAAACTAATCAATGAACGCCATGAACCAATGTTACCCTTGATTAAAAAAACAAAAAAAAATCACATGATAAATGAACTTGTGCAAATCTGAATTTTGGACTCGCACCCAGACTTCTGGCAACATCTTCTAAAATCACCCAGTTCGATTGTCGTCGGGCGAATGAATGGTACCAGTGGTGACCATCTAGATAGATGTTGGTCAGAAAGGGGGCCGTAAGTTTTATCAAGCGAAAGAAGGAATAACCCTAATTATGACGGGAGCGGAGGTGGAATTCATAACTTAAAGTTTTAACTTTTTACAAACGTACTTTCGTTTTTTTTAACCCAAACCACGATTTTTTTTCCGAACTAAGAAGTTGTTTTGTTTGTTTTCAAAACTTGTGTTGAAATGTGGCGTGTGAACCTTTTTTTACCTTTCTGCTGTAACCATGTAAACGTCCCCGCTGTGGGACTAATGAAGGATTTCTGATTCTGATTCGAAATCGGTGCCATTTGCCTCTGATTGGTTAAAATAATGTCACCAGCCGATGACATAATTTAATGCTTAAATTGCTACTTCTCTATTTTTGTGACGTTTATTCCAATTATCTGGTCACATGAGTGCGTTTAACACATCCCACGTGACCAGTTTTGCGTGAACAGTGTACCTGGATACACAGCTGCAGCATGTGTATTATTATGTGATGGTCTGTACTAAAGTTATTTAGTATTTTTCTTCTCTGATTATAGACGTGCAGTACTGTGTGTGGAAAGTACATTCACTACCTATAGGTGGATTCATTATTCCATGACAGTGTTTTCCCCATAGCTTTTTCTTGCTTTTCTAGACAACCAGCTACTATTAGTACATGTAATGTGTAGCTTTCTGCTGTAGTTAATTATTTCTCTGTCAGTAGATGATTGCCAGTGGAGAAATGTGCCTGTAGCCCATGTCCCTAACTGTCCTTTACCATTCCCTTTCTCTTCTTCCCAATGGTTTCTCTAAAAGTGCTCATATCTACAGGGTGACAGGAGTAAGAGTAGAAATCATGTGTTTAACCTGATACAGCAGCTTGTGTCTGGCTGTGTAGATAACAGCATTGGAGACAGGAATACCACACAACTAACCATCTGTGGTGAAGATACCAGTTTTTATATTTTATGTCTAAAGATATTGTCAGTTACAGTGTTAAATATTTGAATGTAGCCCACCGTAGAAAGTCAGCTGCCGACGGGCTTCCAATAGCAGAGCAGTGATCGAACCGGCTGAACTCGGCTCTGTGATGGACATAAATCATAGGCTGCTAACAAGCAGGCATTATGTGATTATTCAGGGTGATGAATGGGTTCTGAATGGTGATATTATGAGAACTGCAAAGCCTTTACAGTGTGTTTTTTATTTCATGAGAAGTGCACTTTAGAAAGCAGCTTGACACGACCCACATGGAGGTCTGATGTAACCTGCCCGCTGAAGGCCTCTGATGTCAGCAGTGCTGAATAAGTAACTTTAACACCAGGGCCCATCGGCCACTAAAGGATCCTGAACGTCAATATTTCTGTCTTGGCACCGGTTCACCTTCGTGTACCACGTCATGCACGAGGATCCGGCCCCCAAATTTGGACACAGTTATTCATAAGTTGTATTCTAGGTGCAGTGGCCATTTTAAATACGTAATGTAGTTGGCTACATACGGTTGTCAGGCTCAGCTATACTTAAGAACACACAGCTCTACTTCCATCAGTGTAATTTAAAAAAACAAGTACAGTACGCACGGCTCAGGAAGTCATACTAAAAGCAAACTGGAAAACTAAAAAAGTAGTTTGACGTGCCGCGCGCCCATACGAGCTGCTTGTGCCGGGCCCAACTCAGCATTAACGTGAAATTGAATGGGTAACAATATCGCTCCACTTGTTCCCTTGTTGTGTGAAGCGAAACAGCGTGCTGTGAGTAAGAGCTAGAAAGGTCTCGCGTGTCCTCCTGGTAACTTCCATCAGGATACCGATTTGAACAGTTGTTATTAGTCAGCATTATGTATTTACAGTAATCCAGCATGGCATTAATGCAGCACTAACATCTTTTTGTAGACTCGTTAGGGCTGTACTGTAGGTGTTGGAGGGGTGCTTACAGGAAAAAAGCAAAATAAAAAAGTTCTTGCGCGTGGATTCCTGTGAGAAGCTGCTCTTGTTTCAGCTTCTATTTAAGTTTAGTGAAAGTATAGAAGCTGCACTTATACAGAGTGCAGTGATGAACACAGCCTCTGTGGATTCTGGCTCCAGTCTCCTCCTATATAATAGTTGTAGTATAGAAGACATGAAGTGTGAAACGCGTGTATTGACAGGTTACGTGACAGACTGACAGCTCTGCCTTACAAAGCAAATAGCAGCGACTACACAAACAGGGGAGACTGTGTAAAGCCATTTCCATTTCTTCCATTACAAGTTCACCGTTATAATTAATTTGGCGACGAATCACAGTTGTATAATTAAAATCATTAATTGGAATTAATGAATAAAGCCTGTTCAAACACACGCCTGTTCTCTTTTACCTCTGTTGTATCATTCGAGTATTATTCTCCATTAACTTTATCGCTGTTTACATTCCAACCGTGTGCCCAGTGCAGCCTCTTCCTGTGTCACTGCAGTAAGGCAAGATTAATGCTGCCCTTTCAAAATGTTCCAGGACACTCCCTCAGATCCTCAGTAAACAGCAGAAATGCTTCTGCCACATCTGCATCTGCCTGCACTGTGGAGGATAACACTTCATGCCATAATGCTAATACAACAAATAACCATTTAATAATTTATAAAGCATAAATGCTGAAGCACCTAGAATGCCTGAAATATTAATAGCAAATCATGGCAGGTAGAAGGAAGATGTATATCCCTGTTGGTTTGAACTGCGTGTCGCCCACAGGGAAGAGAAGCCGTTATTATATTTTTAACAACCAGAGTTTTTATAGGTCCTGCTACATGGCTCCTCTTTATTATTTATGGGGGTGTTTTTTGGCATATTTTATATCTCAATTATTGTGCTGGTGGGAAGCTGGCATTAGTGTTTTGGCAACATACACCATGTGAAAATGGTCTGGTGTGACTATAAACGTCACAGAGAACAGAGAACGGAGCACAAAGCACCCCTTTGGCCTCATCTTTGTATTTGACAACGTGAACACTGCAGATTAACCTCGGTTGTAGCGCATGATTAAAAAGGCGAGTGAGGTCAATAAGGCATCCTCGGTGACTCTGCATGGCCCCAATACTAATATACTAACCAAGTAGGCAGGGCCATGAAGGTGATCTGGTGAGGAAAATAAAAGCAAAAGTTTAACAATTCATTTGTTCCAACTGCAATTAGACCTGCTGTAAACCTGCAGCCGGACTGTTAAATAGTCGGGTCAGCAATCGACTAGGAGCTCCAAGTTTATTGCCCCGGGGCTTCGTGCGCGCGCTGATTCCCAGAAAAATGCTTTTTCTGCGCTGACGCAGGGAAGGTTTCTCAGTGGCCATGATGTCCACGCTGTCTCTGTACGTCGGAGACTTAGTGTGTTTGACACGTTATCTTGGGTACGTCCACACTGTAAAGGATAAGGCTGGTGTATCTCTATATTTTGTTATTGTTAACAAATCCCTTGATAGTTCTAGTCCCCGTCCTGTATGTGGCACTCACCTTACAATAAGAAAAATATGGAATAAGCCCAGCTTTATCTTTTCGATTTTTTTATCCAGCTTGTTTTTTTTCTATTCCGTCTCTGTGGTGTTGAGATTATTGCAGCTGAATCTTTTATGCCGTCTCCATCCAGCTGCTCATCACGTGGTGTTTTTGCACCGCAATTGACACCGTCGGTCAGCTGTCAAACAAGCGCTGTTCATCACAATTTCACAGTTTGTTTGTTTTATTTGTAGAGATTCAATTCAGTTCCTTGTTGTTCCTTCAATTTATTTTAGTATCCAGTTTATTCCAAACTAACTAGAATCAGAACCCCATCACCTCTTTCTCTTTTTCTTCTGTAGGAAGCTCTGTGTTTATGCCAGCAAATCTAAAAACTCCTAAACAAGCTGAAGGAGTAGCAAGACACGCATCCACTTCTCTGAAGAGCAGGCTTTAAAAGTGAGACTAATTACTTTCTCCTCTTCTTTGTAGAGCCTCGATAGAAATATCGTGGTACGCAGCCACGCACGGGTGTCCTCGCTCACCTTGAAAAACGTCCTGTTCACGTATGCCGGCCAGTATCTCTGCACCGCCAGCAACTCCATCGGCCAGGACAACCAGCACATGTACCTGGAAGTCCGCTGTAAGTCACCAACTCCTCCTACACTTGCTCTATTTGTTTACCCGTGCTGTGTTAGTGATGTTCTAACCCTCTCGTGAATGAAGAAGAGCATCGTCAGCTGTTGTTGCTCCTGACATTTCATCTCCCTCTGAGCGAGAAAACTATTTGTTGACGAAAAGTAACATTATGGTGTAATTGAACTCAGAATGGACACTTTGAATTGTCATTATTTAGACTTTTTTTTCACAAATCTCTGACATTAATTCATTGTAAATAATGCATTTCAGGAATATTTTCTACCACTTTATTTAAAGGGCTGTGCATAGGTCAGTTACGACACTGTCATAACCCCGTCACAAAGACACAATTATGTTCATGACAGGTGTCATACCTGTCATCAACATAATTGTGTCTTTGTGAATGTCAAAGATTGTTGTCATGAAGTGTCCTACGTATGTCATTTGTAATGCGTTTAGTTTAATTGATGTGTCACGTCAGTCTCATGCACACCCCTTCAAATAATGTCGTACTAAATGTTTTTTCACGAGGCCAGAATCCTATTTCAACACACACCCACAGCTACACATTATGTAGTCTAATAAATGTCAAAGAATAAGTGTCAGTGTTAGACATTTTTCTTCGATGCTGCGATAAAGGAGGGACTGAAGTCACGACATAAAAGCTGAAAGGGTTCTTTGTGCTTTGTAACTTTGTAAGAGGCACGCACGTCTCTTGTTTCTGCAGCTCTTTGCCCAGGACAGTCTCCAAATGAACTGTCATGTTATTAAGATTCAGTAAAAAAAAACGTCTTTGATTAGTCGTCGATTGTACAATCCCATTATTGTGCTGCGATATATCATGTGGCTGTGAGGTTCAGTGCATTCCAGGAGTGATCGCGTTGTAATTGATGTTTTTTTTGGTGCTCTGGCGTTTTTCTCAACATGTCTGTTTTTGCTCAGGTAGTGATTTCCTCTGTTTCCAAAAAAAAAAAAAAAAAAATGGCTTTTGACAGCACCCTGCCAGCTTTTCAGGGCTTCATTAGCTGTTGATTTTACCTGTAGGCAGAAAAATCAATGACCCAAGCTTTTCACCAACGCGGACTAAGAAGAATATTCCCTCCTTAGATAGATTTCCGCAGCCCGTTTGATCGCAAGTTCAAGAGTAAAGTCAGCACATTAAGCTTGACATTAAACTTGTTACTTTGCTCATGTGCTCCATCGCTACTTACAATATAATTGAACCGAGTTGCCCGCAATTATAACGTTGTCATCAGCAAATGTCTTTGGAAATCTAACATCTTGGCGAAAAAAAGATTGTGCTGAAGTCAACACTTTAATGGTTACACGTTTCTGTTACATGCAACCAAGTGGTGCCGGCGGCAATTCCCATCTTAGGTGAAGTGAAGCAGGATAAAGTAAGCGTGCAGCACAAGACTGAGTGAGCGTGTCAGTGTCATCATGTAAAAAGGATGTAGTTGTCACAGGAAACGTGCTCCTGGTGTAGATATCTAAGAAAATGTTCCTCTGGCTCTTCTAACATTAGTCCCCACCGCTCTTAACTGTTCTGCCAGGGTACCAGTGAATTACCTGCTCAGGGGAGGTGTGAGCATTATCATAACTCTATGTTGTACCTACTTGTATGGTGCAGCCATAGTTTTAACTAAGAACGTACGCCTGGTTTGGCATCAGATGACAAAGGCGTCTGATTCATGACTATGTTTATGGACGGGAGTAAATTAAATTCGAGTAGCAACCTGTTCAGAAACATCGGCTTCGCCATAATTCCCGCGGCGTATAGGAGCTTTTTTTTTTACCTAAAAGCCTGGCACAGAATGCAAATAAATCTATCTTGAAATGCGAGAAGGACCAGAGGGAGTGCGTGTTTGTCAAAGACGTGTTTCTGTAGATACAGTGTCTGGGCAGTCACCTCTGTCTCCAGGGATAAAAGGTGGGCGAGAGAGCAAAGTGTTTCCTGGGTTAGTGGTATCACTGCGATTTGTTACCATGGAAACAAAGGTCTCAGTTCTGACAGCCTCGAGGTACAGTGAGGCTTAAAATGTCGGCGTCCTCATTTCTGTGTAACGGTCTAATTACTGTGGTCTCTGAACGTCCCTAATCTAGACTAGAATGCTTTTGCAATGGATTGACGCTGTCGTTGTGGATGTAAACGGCATCAAATTAAAGTTGGTCACTGTTTCACTTCAACTCTGAAGTGCTGGACTACAGAGGCGAAAAACGAAACTGCCTTGAAACTTGGAGACCATTGAACTATCCTCAGGAGACACTAGCATGCATTTCCCTCAAGCAGACTTTCAGGCTGAGAAATTGTGCCCCAGTGTTTTGCATGCATCTGCACATTAGTAACGTATATAGATGGATAGATGGATAGAAAGAATACTCAAAACATATCCTTGGAAAGATTGGACATGCATAATGGAAGCCAAATCATACTTGATCTCATTTTGAAATCTATCAAATGTTACCTTGGTCAAAAAGAAAGAGATAAATAGAGCAAATTAACATTTAATTGGATTAATATGCCATCCTCTCAATGTGCCAGCAATTTGCTCAGAGATATAATCACAATGCAGCGTTGATAGAGCTGTTTGAGTGCTTGCAGTTAGCTCGAGTAATCAGCAAGTAATCAGGTAGCTGATTCACTGTTGCCAAGCAATTATCGATAAGAAAAGGTGCTTTGTCTTGAGCACAGCTCTCACTCTCTGTCCCCTCTATCACCACTCGCCCACTCACACAATGAAGACGTTATCATAGCGCGGAACTTCCAATCTGCTGCACAGCATGATCCCATTAGCTGGGCTCAGTGTGTCTATGTTACTGCTGAAGGACTGATAGGAAAGTGTTAATAACTTCTCTGTTTGAGCTCCGTTTTGTCAGCAGCGGAGGTTTGTTTAGCATGATTGTCTAATGAAAAAGGAAGCAGGTTCCTCCTCATCTCTGCCCTGCTGGCTGTACAGTTAGTTAGACATTTCAACCTATGTGCATAGCTTTCATCTTTTTTTTTATTCATTTTTTTTTTTTTATCTTTGCCCAGTTCAGAATACTCCATGTGATATTCTCTGTCTGCAGATGGGCACAGTTTTACTTGCTATGATGATACCGATATATTTTAGGAATAAAGCTGCAATAGTCAATATGTTGAAAACTTCACCAAGAAACTACATCCTCAGTATTTTACCCCTTATCAGCATTTATGTATTCAGTTGACTCTTGAAGTATTCATTGATTATTGTTTTCTTGCGTAGGCCTAAAGCGAAACCTAAATACAATCAAGAGTCGCTTTTACTTTAACTTTTTTCATGTTTATGCTGAGGTGGAACAGCACAAAGGTGTGGCCCGAACCACGACGATCTGACTTGACCTAATCTCATTTAGTCTTTGACATCTTTGATGTGGATTCTTATAACAGAGTTGTACCCAAGTGCTTACACAGCCATACAACGATGAATCAATGTCAACAGATTATAGCAAAGATCGAAATAGTGCTGGCAGAAGCTGTAGTTTATTAGGCCTCCTTCTCACGATTCAACATATTTGATTAAGCTATTTTTCAAAATACAAAATGCACGTACACGCATATACAGTCATTAGATACATACATGTATACATAAATATACGCAATCTACTCTTATCCAGTGCTTTATCTTTTTTTGTGATTGTGCACCAAAACTAAAAAAGAATACTGTGACAAAATACTTAATTCCTAAATTCCTACTAAGTCTACTGTAGTTATACCTAACCTGTATATGCTGTATATTATTCCTAGTGATTCACTTTACTGTATTCATCTCTAAGTATGTTATGTTGTATGCGACCTATATGAGCACCAGCTAGCAGATGCCTTCCTGTTATTTGCAACAATCAATAATCTCACCAGTACCAGGCGAGGAGGCTACAGAAATCACCGAGGCGGGTCACAGGCCCTGTAGTGAGTCAACAAGACCCGAAAGCAGCATTGATAGAGAGTAAGAGTCTAATCAGGGCTGCCGGGGATGAAGCATTATTGACCCAGCCTCGTCCATCAATTCCAGCTGCAGCACACTGCAGAGTTTTCAAGGATCCAGGGTCAGAAGTGCAGCTCCGGCGGTGTCAGAGGCCGCAGCGTTTCACAGCACTCGAGAAGCAAAGCGTACTTCACAGCATTCAGAATGCACAGAGATGTGAGCAGGATATAATAAAAGGAAACGACGCAGGAAAACATTAATCTCCTGTTGCAGCCTCTGCCATTGATGGTGGCAGAAAAAAAATTAAGGCTCGAGGTGAAGAATTTGGACCATATGGTTTCATTTCAATTCGATGAGGACATCACAGTAGGCTGCTAAATGGGGCTCGCATCGTACTGTAGCATGAATGGCTGCAGTGTTATTGGCATCTCTGCAGGTATCAAATGCAGAGCGGTTGCAGTTAGAGGAACTCAAAATCAACCAGCGGAATTTTTTTTATAGCAGTTGGAGCTGACAGGGTTCAGCTTTGTTATTTGCGCTTACTCGATGCTCTCGCTTACTCATGATTGTGTGCTTATTAGACTTACTGTGTAATAATGGCCCCGCATGAGACATTTAGGTTTCGCTGAGCTGAAGCATCTTGCAATAAAATACTTTTTGTCACAAGTAAAATGGGCAATTTAATGTTCCATAAAAGCATCATAGGTTTTCTTTAAAAATGGATATCATAAAAGGCCCTGCCTTTAAATGTATAGACAAATACAGCCATTATATTGTGCCTGTGATTGCTCCAGCTGCCTTCGGAAGTGTGTTTTTTTTGATTGCAAAGATTTTCTAAATGAAGTATCTCACTGTTAGCCGTGATAAGATCAGCTGGAAACGCGGAGAAGAGGAGCTTCAGGGAAGGAAGCAAATACAGGCATCCTACAATCCTTTGCTCCTGCGATAGAAGAGTCCATGTGGCCTTCCCCAGCTGACGGATTCCTCTCAGCCCTGTGGATTTTTCATCGTGAGATTTGACGGGTTTGATGATTACAACTATGCTTGTGTTAAAGGGATGTGGAATAAATCAACAGTGTGCTCTCTCCCTGCACTTCTGGAATGAATTCAAGAGTTAATACTGAATTATAGAAATGCTGCATTCGGATCCCCATTAAAGTTGGAACAGTTTGTGCTCGTGCCCTGCAGGACAGGTCCTCTGGTTTGAGCTTCGTTAGCTGTACCAGACGCTTGGACGGTCGTCAAACATGACAAATCCAAGACGCTATGTAGTTTATGCACCCCCGTGGCACCATGACAACAGCGTGCGACGAAAACAGTGTCATGTCGTGTGAGCAGAACAGCACTTCTGAGATTCTGAATGTCTTGTAGTTAGCTACAAAGGGATATAGAAATGTCTCCCCTTTCGGGGATTATCAGGGAGTTACTGGTTTAGACAGAATCCCTGAAACAAAAAGTCGACATGCTTTCTAACATCCATGGTCTCATAAAAGTTGAGCTGAATAAACAAGGCACTGTCTTATTATTTGTGCAACATTATTGAATTTTTTTCTTACTTTGTTCTTCTCCATTGAAGCAGAAGCAAACAGCTTTTTTAATTATTAGTTGTCTTTTTTAATTTATAAGGCAATTTGCTCTTGCCTGGTAAATAGGATACAGCACTGATGCTATGTCTAATCACGTATAGTGATGTGTGGATGCACTCCACAATGCTGTTTTTTTAATTTTATTCTCTTTGGATTCATATTTCAAAGAAGCCTTTCCAGTCTTATTGCCTCTGATTGTTGCTTAAGATCATTTGAATTCTCTTCCATGGTCCATGGTTCCGCTAAATCTTTCCTTGACCTTATGACAATTTCCAAATAAAGTGGTTGAACAATATGTAAATGATGATGCTCATGTTCATCATTGTTTCAAAAAAAGATCTATTATAAAATTGCATTTCCAGATTGTTTCCCCCCTGTAGTTAGCGGATTCTTTCCTGGCCACATTATCAGTGTACTGCTCCAGACATGCCTGACGTGATCCATCTTCACTCCCCTGTGCGTTGCTGCAGATGCTCCAAAGATCCTGGGTCCAGTGACGGTGTACACGTGGGAGGGGAACGCTGCCAACATCAGCTGTGAGGTGGAGGCTCACCCCGGAGCCTCAGTGGTTTGGCTTAGAGACGGCCTCCAGCTGCCCTCTGCCAACACCACCAACATGAAGATCTACAACACACCAACCATCAGCTACATGGAGGTCTGTCGCACCTTACTGGCACATGAAAGCTCAATGCTACGTTAATGAGCGAGTGTGTAATGATTAGTTTCCTGCAATTATAAGTGCCACAAAACCAATAACTGCCTAGTAGTGTTTGTTCCTCCACCTGCAGTGCCTCGCCACGTGACCTCTCAGTGATTTTGTCCCTTTCCGTCTCTCAGATTACCCCTGATTCGCAGAATGACTTTGGGAGCTACAACTGCACAGCAACCAATGTGATGGGCTCTGAGTCTAAGGAGTTCCTTCTTATCCAAGCAGGTTTGTGCACCGGAAAAAAGAAGCATTGCACTGTACTGAAAGTGTGTTTTTATTTTTAGTCATTTTTTTTTTTTTTTTAATCTAACAAAAGTTTAAAGAAAAATGACAATAATTCAAAATCCCAAATGTGGGTTCGTGGAAAAGTGTTGGAGGTGTGATGACTTCACAATCCAGAAATGATGTGACAGCACCTACCAAAGGGAAGAAACTGTATAACATTATGGTATGTTATTATGACTGGATTACATTTTACAATAAATTCTACAGGCATTCAGAGCCAGTGTAGGGAGCAAGGATATGTGAAATTGTGTCCAAAAGGCAGCGTATAAATAGAAAATAAAGTCGGACCAGGCACTCCGCAGCGCAGGTAAAGAGCAAACATTCAAATTGAAGTGGAAACTGTCTTTTAAGCCGTATGTTCTTTGCACTGCGTTTTGTTTCGCGTTATCTTAATTTAGAATGCAAACCGTTTTGGACCCATTAGAGGAGGTAGTTCACTCAGGACTTTGTCTAAATACAGAGGAGTGGAATTCATTTAGCTAAAAACCTCTGCTGCCACTCTTAATACACTGTAGGCCCTTTGAGGTGTTTTCTCTTTGCTTTTTCATTTGCTGCATTAACTCATTACCGTGCCTAAGGTGATTCCCTGCAACCGTGGTTGCACTAAGAACTCCGCTCAAATACATATTCACACCTAATCTTCCACATTGATATGTCAATGAGAAAAGTCGACGAGTAGCACGAGGCAACGAGCTCCACTAAACAAAATGATTTCAATTTCATGGATAATTAAACAGTCTCTGCATTACATACTGTACTAATGGTACACAATCCAGGAAGTATCCAGTGGGTTAATCATTACAGAAGGAGGACCATTTGCAGTGGTGTTTCTGTTTGCATCATAGTACTGAGTAGCTCCGGGAAGTTTTGCAGACATGCATAAATGGATTAGCGATTAGTTGATTCCTTTACCTTTTAGCTCCTCCGACTAAAGTTGTTCATTACATCAAACAATAATACAGTGATCCATTGCATGCGCAGGAAGAAAGGTACCAGTGGGGAAGCTAAAAATGTAACGCTGGTGGTGTCGCAAGAGGAAAGATCATGGCGTCAGGAAAATCAAAGGGGTTAATCCCATCCATTACATTCATTTTCTTGTGTACATGTGAACGTTTTAGCTTTATCGAGGCACCAGAGGAAAGGTCAGGGAGTGCCTCAGTTCCAAAAAACCATCAATACACCATCAACCTTTATGAACAGTAATTGTAAAGAGACTGTAGACCCAAATTGTATGGATGGAATTAACACCCACCTGACATACGGATTACCATCATTAGGCCCTTCCCCTGAAAGATGAAAAGTCAGCATTACAGTAACGGGTCTAAATCGCATTCGGTGCTCCGTCTCTGTGACACTTGGTCCTATCTTCATGAATCAAAGTGCAACTCAGGCTGGAGCTAAAGCTGTCGCTGCAGGCTCATTCAGGCTTGTCCAACAGAGCTCCAGTAATTTGGTAACCAGAGGCTTTGGGGCACCAGAGGCATGGCAGCACCACGATTGTCAAAGGGGCTGATTTAGAGCAGAACATTATCAGTCGGTGATCCAGTGGCTGACATCAATCTGAGCCAACCACATCAGCTCCTCTAATGCATTTGAATGGAATTCTCTCCTTGCCAATGCACATAGTCCCTTTGGTAAGGCACACATATACAGTCCTGCAAACCCATATGTTCTGTAGAGACACTGAACTTGTTTCACGCTTTTGAAGCCTCAAAAGCTTTATTTCAAAGGCTGTCCTACAACAACCGGATACGTATAGACAATATTACCTTTTTCAATAACCAGCTTATCATATTTTAAAAATGATCTTGGAAATTGCCTTTTTCTTGGTGTTTTTTTAGTCCCAAATCATTTCTCATAGACATTGCAGATCAATAAACAGTGTATTCTGTATATACTGGGAGTTGCATGCATTTTGTGAATCATTATATTTGATGGGAGTCTATGCAGCAATGCTAGCTTTTAGACTGAGTTTTTGAAAAGATATATATATATATATATATATATATATATATTTCTTTGTCTGCGCTCTGTTGCAGAGGTGCCATCATCTCCAGAAATTCAACAAGTGGAACCTTTCTCCAGCACCGCAGCGGTGCGTTTTGAGGAGCCCGACTCCATGGGTGGAGTGCCCATTATCAAGTACAGAGTGGAATGGCGTTTGCCCGGCCAGGACTGGACTGGCAGTGTGCACGATGCTAATGACGGTGAGTCGCCCATTTCCCTTGAAGTTCATTGGATGGCTGTTTTGTCAAAGTCTGTGCAAACTGAATAGATTTACAAGAAAACTGTTTAAATGAGTCTCATTTTGAGTTTTAGTGTCATATCTCATCATTGACATTTGATCAAAAAAACACCTGCTATGATGTAGATTTCCGCTCTGTGTGATTCAGTGTTGAATCGGTCTTTAAGTCCCTGACTCACCACCACTTAGTCATGCAGGTGCCTGAAAGCCTTTAAAAATGTACTTTTAATCAAGCAAAGTGGATGTAAGTAAGTTATTAAATTCTCTCTTCAGGGTCAGTGTTTTCTGCCATCTCTTAAGATGTATCATCTGCATCAGCTACACCTTAGTATCCCCTTAAACTGTTTTAAATCTGAGCATCCAAATGACTTCAGCTGTCTTCAAAAGTCAAAGAAGAAAGTTCCACTCAGTCTGCAATGTTTGTTGATATAATAACATCCGTAAATCAGTTTGGAAATCCTGTAAAAAAAGAAGAGAAAAAAAAGGTACTAATTAATACTTCAGATCTTGCCTCTTAATCATGTTTAACTTTTTAGGTAATCCACTTATTGTAATTGTTGCAGTGCAAAGGGAAACTGAGAAGTGACTTCTCATGGTGTGGCTTTCACAGAAATATAATAGTTATATAATATATTGTATAACTTGAGGCAAAAAAGAAAAAAACAAAATTGGGCTCAGGTGTAAGAGTAGTGATGTTGCAACACTGACTCGCACTGTTTTCATTACCCAAAGCACAATAGGAACTGTATTGCAAAAACATATTCCAAATGGAAATAGGTAAAAGAAAACCAATACAAGTGACAAATTCCATGAAAGTTAACATTTTTCATCGGCACATTTTTCCCATCAATGTGGTTCTTTTATCCCTGGAACATTCATAAACAGATATTTAAGGCTCTATTTCTTTAGAGATCTCATACATGAAGGAAATATGGGTCAAAACTGCAGAACACATTTCAGTAAGCAACAACAGTTAATCTAAACATGGCAGCAGCTGATGTCATGAGGAGAGCTGGAACACAGTGTAGCCTAAATGACAGGCTCACTGACAGGCCCCAGATAATATCCCCGTCCCACTGAGGGTTTGTGGATCTTACAAATATGGATGGTTCTCATCCTGTCTGCCACATGGGACGTATCAGTAGAGGGGCTGACAGGCTCCGCTGTCAACTCAAGGCCCAAGAGCCGCCTGTCATGCAAGCGTGTACACAAAACACATGCACCCACACAGCAACTGTGAATGTCACCAAAAATATCTCAATTAGCTAACCCACATCTGATCAATTAAAGCCTTTCCAAGGGAAACATGCACTGAGTTGACCATGTCGGTTGCAATGCACATGCCAACATTTTTTATGGTATATTTGTAGCATTAAGAAAAAAGTCTATCCTTGTTAAAGCTACGGCCTGCCAGAGAGGGCGTAAGTCATTTGTTACTGATGAAGAATAATCAAGTGGCTGAAATGTGTCAATAAAAAAGGACGATTGAAGTGTCTCCCACAATATACAGTAGTGAACCAGGGCTGCCATCACATGTTTGAAAGCAGTACTGCCAGCTATAGATAACCCACACACCCATCACTGTATAGAGTATCTATAACTCCAGGATGCACATACATGAAGCTATGCTTTGTACTGTACCCTGTAAACCTGTCCATCAACACTTCATGTTTTATGCATTAGATATCTATACGTGCCTGTATTGTATGGTCTCTAGTACACATCAGTACACTGTATCTGAATTAATGATGCAAATAAACCAAAGATACCCATCTCTGCTTTACCATAACGACCGGCTTGCTGTTATTTCCGTAGGGGAGAAGTAAACGGGAGGTAATGGATACATGGGACAAATCCCGTGAAAAGACCAAAACCAACAATTTGTTCGTCTATCTCTCTATACTTTGACTTCCCTGTTCTATCTGTGGCACTCAGCCATAAGCCCATTCGTTCTCACTGAAAATGTGAATAAAATCTGGTCCCCAAACACATAGTTTCAAACGGGGGTAAAATAAATATGTAGGCGTGCGTGTGCTATTGACTCAACTCCTTATCCTTTAAGTATTGCATAGGTTTCACTGTTGAAATCCAAACAGACAAACACAAGGCAAAAATATGCTTCCTGTATCAGCATTCATTTAGAACAAATTGACAGAGCCAGGAGACTATTTTAGTTGTAGTTCCTGGGATTCCTCTTTTTACATGACCTCTAGCCTCCGAGGAACAGAAACAAAGCTATGTGAACGTCACACGTTGCTTTATTGCACAATGTTTTGTTATTTCTTTGCTGGTCTTAACTGCCACTCTGGACCAGATCCACAGACTTTTTGAAACATCGCTGTTGAATCATTAAAATGACATTTCTCAATGTTGCGAGCTCCACAAAACCAATTCCATTAAACTCCTTTTTGTTTTGGGCGGTGACAAGAAATTTAAGAGACCAATAGCTCAACATCTGTTACGGGTAGAAATAGACCAAGGCACTGCTGGGGTTTACAACATTTAATGTGAAATAAGTTGCATATCGCAGCTTTAAGCCTGTAACCATAATCACTTAGGTTATGTGTTTCCTTAATAGCTTCAAAGATTGATTACTCCGACAGCAATATACAGTCCGTGTTGCTGCGGTGAGCATGCGCTGTAGCAACACGGTGACGAATACACACCAGAGTCAGTCATATTCATAACAATTGTTATGATTTGTGGAGATAACCTTTTAGAGAAGCCGAGGAAACCAGCATGTGGTAATCATTGGTAAATTACTCCGGGGCGGCAGGTAATCTATATGAACATGCGTGGTTTCTCTCAGTCTTGCTGCTGCTGCTGCTAAAAGCCCAGTCGTGAAATCATTTAGCCTTATGTTTTTTAGCTGTACTCATACAGTTTCCCCAAGAAGTCACTCATGCAAGTCCTTCACATTTAGAATTATCTCTAACCCAAAAATGTTTCTCTGCTGTTTCGCACCGGGGCCTAAATTTGTCCCCAGCTATGCAATTACTAATCTTTGTGTTACACAGTGAGATTTCAATCAAGTGGCTTTTTATGACAAAGGTCATGAGACGTGTGTATCTGTCTGTTCATCCTGATTGAAATCTCAACAGTGCCTTTGCTAATATGCTAATGACAGCGTCTGTGTAATGAAATGCGCTGCAATTTAATTTTACGATTTGTTTTCCTTTTTACCAGCAGAAAAAAACAACAACAACTGTAATGCAACACAAGTGCACACGTTAAGGAATCATTCAGAATCAGAAAACCTTTATTCGTCCCACAGCGAGCACATTTACAGCAAAGGGACAGTGCAGATAAAAGGGCAAATATAAAATAAGTAAGGTAAAATAAGTAGCAGACACTATACATTACATTACATTTAAAGCTGTCAAAACGCTCTCTCGTCAGATGATTACTGGTTAAGCTAATTCGCGTGCCTCATAGCGTTCTTTCTGTTCTGCACGTGTTCCACGCGACACCCTTTGTGTCTAAATAAAGCAGCCATCAGAACCCACTTCCCCTTCGCCTGCCTTCTCTTCATGATGCCGGTCGGCTCTGCCTCTGTGCTCACCGGCTGCCGTTACATGCAAGTGTTGGTGTTTGGTGCACAGTATGTCTTCTGTGTCACTATTGCAGCGTACCTGTGGTGTCATAAACATAAACCGTGTCCGCCTGCAGCTACTGTCTGTTCTGGAGTCAGAGGTGACGTCTAATGCAGAGGAAAGAAATAATGATGATGCCAACAGTGGTGTAAGCAAGTACTGCTCAGTACAACTATCAAACAAATGACACCAGGTTACCATTTTCCACACAAATGACAGTGGTAGCTGTTTGATTTGGATCAAGCTACGGCTGTTTACTTTATTTAGATTTTTGTTAGCTTCTATAAAATCTGCCTGGATTCTACATAGAGTAATTATTAAAAAAAAACAGCAATTTAATACCGCACAGAATCAGTAGAACAAGAAAGGGCTGAACAAACACTAGAGAACAAGTAAAATATGAGAAAATTACCTACCTTGAAACAAAAATGCATCTTTGTGGTTTTTGTTTAACTTTTTTAAGGAAAATGTTCTTTTGTATTTGTGGTGGAGGACCCTTGGAAAAGGGAACAATGGCCGCATCAGATGTTTATTTACATGACTAACCATGACAGGCCTGTATTAGCAATGTTTTGGACAACGCAGTGTATACTAGTCTTCCAAAATGACATGCATGAAGAACAGAAGACGAAGCTTTAATTTAGCCTAAACAATTAACCATAATGTGCGTTTTTGCACCTTTATACGTACATGGAATAACACCGCTTCACCTCCAACAGACTTGATCATGATCACCATCGTTGGCCTGAAGCCAGAGACCACCTACGAGGTCAAGATGTCCGCCATCAACGGCAAGGGCGAAGGAGAGAGCAGCCCGGCCAGCACTTTCACGACTGAGCCAGTCCGTAAGTACTGCCCTCTCCACATCTCGTCCATGCCCTCAGTAAGCGCTCCTCTGACTCCAATGCTTTGAACCTAATGCTGTTGTTCACTCCACCGCCTGCTCATGTCTAGCTGAGCCCAGAAGCTTCCAGCCCTCCTCTCCTCTGTTCTCACACCAAGCCCCTCCTTGTCCTTTTCCTGAAAGGCCAGACGGAACAGTAATTCACGACGCCACTGCTACTTCATGATCCAACTTGGTTAATAGCGTTAACTATGCAAAGTATAACCTGTGTGTCCTTCATCGCCGAACAGTATCATGTGCCCCTTTCATCACGAGCGTTTGCAGCATGGAGGGCAGACCGTGCCTCCTCCGGCCTTTTTAGCCCACAACTCAGGTGATTTAGTGAAAGCTTTCTGGAAAGTACTTGTGCATCTCTAAGGCTGATTTACACCTCAGCGTGAAGAAGTGTCAGCACTGTATTTATAGTGCAGTGACAGTGCACATTGTTAATATAGCAGCCAGGGATCAAGCCCTGCTGAAGAGAATAGCAGGGCTTGATGGAGTTTTGGAGGCGGACAAAATGTTCTATCTCATTGTGTTTAGACGAAGAAGAAAGAGTTTCCTCAAGAGAATAAAGGAGCTTCAGTATAAGGAGGATGCTCTTGTTAGGCAGATGAGGGACCCTGCGCATTTATGTTTTTCCTGGTGAATAATCTGCCGTCTGTGTTAGACATATGGCATCATCAGCAACCCTACAGCAGAGAGCAGGTGTGCAACACCTGTCATCAATCACAATGTGTCAGCTTGACATTAAATGTGTCAATTTTGTGTTTATTTATGACCGACAACATGTCAGATAACGCTTTCTCATCAAAGCGCAAATCAGGCCCAAATCGAGGTCCGAAAACCGCTCCTACTGTACACAGAAGCGAGCCGTCATCTCCACGTCCTGATTTACATTAAGTGTTAGTTATAATACAAAATCATTGCAAAGACTAACTTTCAACATGGAAAAAGAGTCTCACTTCCTGAAGGAAATGATTGTGACGATGGAAGTTTTTTGCAGTTTTTTTTTATTCCTGCAGACGTGTGGCAGCAGTTCTTGAACATTTGTAAGCTCTTTATGGTTTAAGGCAGCCAACTATCGATCGTGCAATCACAACATCCAACGTAGACTGAAATACTGTCATCAACAAGGCAGCACAGGACCTCTTTCAACAGTCTCCACCATATGGCAATGTGTTGATATCAAACCGACACTTTCAGGGAGTTTGAAGGATAATTCTGCTTTATCAAATGTTGGTTTTATTTTCGTGTTTGAAATAATCATTGTTATTGGTAACGATAACATTACACTCATCCAAGTTAGGAAACATGAGCAGATGGTCTGAAAGGTTTGTAAAATGTAGTGTTGGCAATATTCTCTCATTGTGCAAGTAATGTGTGCATGCTCAACTACGGTAAGCACAGTGGGTCGAAACCGAGCCAGGAAGTCTGTCTGTAAACAATGACGGATGTTTGCAATGTGCAGTCTGGGCAATAGTTTTATTTTGCTTTTGTCTTCTTATTGTCTGACTGTGTTCGTTGCCCGATCAGACAGTGTTCCCAGTCTACTTAATCCACCAGGATTACATGCAATTATTACAGATAGAAATTATAACCCATACTGCTAAAATAAGAGCCAAATCGTAATGAAGCAGAATTGTCCCTAAATCCTTCTATCCACTGCAGAGGTAGTTTACTCCTGGCTACAATCACAAATGCAACAGACTTACTCGTCAGTCAGCGTTTCGATTCAGGACCATAAATAAATCTTTGTTTTAGTTTGTACCAGCCTCTACAGTATGCCACGTTTCCATCTGTGCTAAATCACCTCTCTGCTTCTGTAGAAAAAAGCCTTCCTCAGCATCCTCCTTGTTTTGCCCGGTTCCTAAAGAGAGAGGCTTTGTCCTAGTTCAAGAAAAAAAAAACAGTCTCTGATGTATTTATCGAATTTAAAACTAGTCTTTCTAGTCCAGTCTTGTATAAACTTGAGGTTTAGCACAAAATGAACCTAATGAATAATTTACAGAGAGCAGATGTGGAGCTCAGTTCAGATCATTCATTCTGTTCTATTACAACAGAGTAGCATGAGATTGTCGTCCAGAAACCCAGTGGTACAAAAACAAAGAATCTAGACCACCAAGTCACATCTGAGCATGAAGCCTTTAAAAAGAGACATTTCTAATTCGAATGGCAATACAGTACCAGCATTATCAAAGTCAGCGTTGGCTGCAGAGCAAAGAGAAGCCAGACAGTAGCGGTCTGACAGGGACTTAATAATGTGGCAGGAAAGCATTGCCCTCTTCCATTGTTCATATTTCTCATTTCATGTGTTTCCTGTTTTATTGTTTTTCACCATGGTTTCCCATCTGTTCTGTATTCCACTGGACTTCTCAGAATATTCTTTCACAAGTAAGTTCTCCCTGTCTTGTCTGCTTTATCCATCTTGACTGAATTCATTTGCTTTGACCATTCTGTCCATATTACAACACTGCTTTGATGATTGAAGCATAGCAAATGTCCACAGGACAAAACTTTCAAATGTCTTTTACCTACGTAATTATCAGTACTCATGTCATTACCTGTTGTACTAATTTTCCAGACAACAGTCCATTCCGTTACTCTAATGCAGTTACAGGTTTGTTTAGCCACGTGATGCCTTTGACAGTAAATCCTGTGTGTGTTATTTGTACCCCAGTCTGTAGAGAAACCCCTGCTTCTCTAGTGTTGTTCGCTCGTAGCATCTCTCCTTTGTTATCTCTCTAGTATGAAGCCGTAGTTCAGCCAGTTCTTTTTAGCTCTTTAAAGGATGTATCCTGTCTTCAGAGACCACAAAGAGGAGTACTGTTGTATACACATGTTGTAATTACCGTGGAATTAGAATATTTACTGGTAATAATGTTAAAAGCAGGGCCACATTAAACATAAATGGCCCTGTGTGGAAACGTCAGGTTTAAATATTCAGGCCTTTAATTCCCGGAATTCTTTAGGGTTCCCATTTGGGCTCATATTGTGCTTTTATTTTGGCACTCTGCAATTTGGCCATTAGACTTGACGACAATTGTGTCTCAGAGGTCACAGGAATGCGCATTAAGAGAGCCTGTAAATAGCTTCCTCGTTTCAGTGTAGCTGCAGGTGGTGACGAGCTTTCCTTGGACACATGCTTACTGCTGCATCTTTTTTGCTGCTGAAAAACATTCCTTTTCGGAACAATGAGCTATGCATTTTTTAAACATTCATACCTTTGGCGTTATCTGAGTTTCAGGAGAATAATAGTGTGTTTTTCTGTGTGTGTGCCATGCTTCAGTAGGCTAGATTTAGGGGAGAAATCTCACAACTTAAAGTAATTGCTAGTTGTTGCTGTTAATGAAGCCATGGGTACCAAAACAAAAGGCGATGCAAAATAGTTTTCTTTGTTTCCACGAGAAGTTTCCTTAATGATTTCAGGTGTTAGCGCTAAAGTTAGAAGGAAACCCGTTCAGTTTCACCTCATAAGTTGTACTTTGGGGAGATTTTTTCTTCAACATTCCTCCTATATTTAATATTATGGATCAATATTCCAGCATCCAGGAGCACATTCAGTGGCCAGTGCCTTGGCATTAGCTCTCAGCAGCTCAGGCCCTGACGTCTCTGGAGCTGTTTAAAGGTTCAATGTGTAATTCTGATCAGAAACTTCTGTCTTATAATCTTCACCTGATCATGTGTGTTTACTGAGCACTGATGTTAACCGGAGCTGCAGTCCGTTTAACGTTATGTTAGTTTGTTAATTGGACTGAATCCAAAGTGGCAGACACTAGAAAACGACCCGCACATCCGTCTCGTCTTCCCGGTGGCAGCCAGGAGAGCAGCCGCCGGGGGAGGAGAGAGGTCGGCCGGCACTCTGCAGCCGCTTCCAGCAGACGGAGCCTCAGTCAGCGGCCGAAGAGACTTGAGCTCAGCGAGGGCTGACCCTGCAGCCACAGCACTGCTGGACCTGTGTACCAGCAGCAACAGGGCGTCTGCAGCTCCCCGGTGCTGTGGCTGAACTCCTGCTAACTGAAGCTACGGCGTTTCCCGGGGCTGATATACGCTCAGAGAAACAGCCTCCTGGCAGCTGGGAGGATGAAGAGAGGTGGTGCGGGGGGGGGTTCTTGTTTCTGCCACTTTGAATGTTATCCAACAAACAAACAAACAAATTATAAAACAGGAACATGGCTGTAATATTTATAGTCAGGCAGCTGTGCTTCTTCTCTCTGTACTGAGACAGACTGGAGCTGCACTGACTCACTATCACCTCTAGAGGAACACAGTGGTATTACAGGCTGGACGGAGCAGCTAGCTGTTAGCATGCTAACTTCAGGAGATATCCCTGCAACACATGTGACCTCTGTCTGTTGATAATGTTAGTTCATTGTTTTAACAGTTTAAATTCTGGCATATCTTACACATTGAACCTTTAAACAATGTGGTTTGAAAATTCCCTCCGCACAAGCACTGTTTTAAAAGATGAAAACACAGGCGTCATTGGCGACGGGGTCTGTGTAGTGGGACTGTTGGATAATGTTGCAGTGAGTGACGCCTCCGTTTTCAGTTAAATAAAACACCTTTCTGTAATAGACAAAAGGCCAAAACGCATGGAGAAAGCTATGTTTACAAAACCACCTGTGTACGTGCGGAGGGTTTGGTATTAGAATTGGTTTTATTGTACATAAATATACATCAGCGATGACAACAGGTCTACAGTTGTGTCGAAGAGTAACCACCTGTGCTGCAAATTGATCGTACTCCTTCCTCCTCTCCTGGGGCCACGTTTGATCTAATATGTCTGGGTTCACGTGGAATTACACGGGATGTGATACAAAAAAGCAATGTGTGTGTGTGTGTGTGTGTGTTGTTGCGTCCCAGTGGTTATCACAGTGTATGTGTTGAGAAACAAAAGGAGACATTGTTCCACAGGGATGTTCCAAAAAGAATTCCAATGTTAAAAAAAAAAAAAAAAAACCCACACGTGACCCGGCCCTGAGGAGATCTCCGGCTCCTCTCACCATCTTTTCACCATCTTTCAGTTTCATCAGAGACACCACCGCCTATTGCTGCCACCAGTATGGCCCTTAGTGAGTATGCCAGTCGCGCAGTGTGCAGTGTGTGTCTCTTCAACTCTACATGAGTCTCTCTTACCTGCTTGGCCTCAGTTAGCGTAGATGTTCAGGGTGTGGCTCATAGACGAGCTCCTGCACCCTCCGTAGAGTACAGCCACAGTGAAATGAGTTTGGCTACTTACTAGCTTTGCTAACCGTCTTGAATTCTCATCGATTTTGATTGTACTAACATTTGTCCAAGACACAAAGGTTGTCCTTCTAACAGCCTCACTATAGTGTTGTGTGTGTGACTTAATTAACACAGTGTCTGTTCCTGAAGATTCAAATCACAGTACTTTAGACTCCTCTGATTGTAGCGCACTGAGTTTAAAGTAGGTTGTACAAAGTGTGTTGTGACCTGGGAGTGTGTGAAGACGCAGACGTCAAAGTGAAAGATCCTGGGAGATGGCACAACATGCTCGCGGCACGCAAACAATTTGAGCGATAGTAGGTTCCGTGCGAACGCCTCACGTCGTGTTTGTGTCGTATAGAATTGACTGTAATTACCGTGTTTAAGTATGATCAACGCCAACACGAACCTGGTAAAGTCATGAGAAGTCTATCATTCATGGTCACTATTTTTCCCCCCCACGAAACATAACTAAATACCACATCAGAGTGTATTGATTTTGCAAATCGCTCCACTTATTAGGGACACTTCCTCTTGGATTGTGGCAGCAGTGCTTAAAGTGATAACCTCTGATTGGTTTGGCAAATCTGCTGTTCTCATCAAGTCATTTTTGTTCTTAAACCTAATTTATTGGTTCATTAACGGCCTACTTTGATGCATGACTGTACAGAAAAAAGGGAGATTACCACCCTTGCAAAAAAAATTGCATTTTCCTCCACCTCCCTACTACCTACCGCCTCTCTGCCATCTACATATTGGAGTTCTTATCCAAACCACTCTGCCGCTGTAGACTTGAGCCCCTCAATGTTTTCTTATCATCGTGTCCATTCAGCTCAGACACGATACCAGATCATCTATCATTCAGGACAGTGTGGTTCACACCAGCGGATTCTGCATCCGCGCGTCCTGAACGACACAACCAGGAAATACTCTGAGCCAGGCCTGTTTAGAAAACCCTGCACGGCCATTGGGATAACAGATGGGTGACACTGATCAGCAACACTCATGCCCCTGCTCATATTTTATCATTATTTTGTGCGAAGAGCGAGTAACATTATAGCTGATAGCGGCTCGAAGCAACTAACCCATCTTACTGCTTTAATCCCTGAAGCAACACTTCAGGTAACGGCGTGTAAAGGGACTTGATTTGTGTTGTGTGTCTATTAATGATCCTTTTAAATGAGATCCTGATGTAATGTGTGATAATTGTATGTCCTAACTAAATCTCTCCCTTTGAACTCACTTTAAATAACATTGGGCTTTGCATTAGATTAACCTAGGAGCACTATGTTCATAGTATATGTTTTCTGCAGTCGGAGCAAATGTCACAAGTCCTTTTAGACCGCCATTTAAAGCAGACCTTGTTTCTTCTGATGTTTCATGCGTTCATACTGTTGTCTGTTGTGTTGCGTATCATATTTAGTTGGCATGGTTTATATTCTCAAAGCTGCAGAGTTTCCTCTGTTCTTCTTTTGACCCTCATTTGTTGTTTGTCCCAGAAAAAAAACAAACTAAAAATCTAATATTTCACATATATTAGAATGGAAAAAAATCGGTCAGAGGAAAAGCTGTTGATGATCTGGATGCATGAAGCAATTCTGGATGTCCAGTTCTGGTTGTATCTTAAATCTATATCTTAAAATCAACAATCAATTTTTTACTGATATTACACAAGCTTCCAAAAACCAAAACTAAAAGTCTGGAACTGCTTCATATATTCAAAAACATATTTTTTGTTTATGTATTTAAAACAAACAACAACAAAAAAAAAATCTGTTTATTAATTTCTGTATTTCTCTTGGTTTTGTGTTACTTTTGTGTCATTTTGTCTTTAACATTATTGTTCATTTGTTTATTCTGTTGTCATTTTTTCATCATTTCACCAATGTTTTGTATGTTTTCCATGTGCCCCGCGCCTCCCCCCCCCCACCCTCCTATATTTTTCTATCGACCAAATCATGTGTGTGCACATCATGTGACTTTGTCATGTGGCTCTTGCATGGTGCTGATGATGTCGTCTTCGCTGGCCAACAGAAGGTAATTTCTTTTGTTTAGTTTGGGATCACAAGGTCAGCAATGATCGTTCAGAAGGCATTTGCTAAATTAGACTCATAGGCGACACATTAAAACACTTTTTATTTTGCCATTTTTCATCCATCTCAAGGCCTTTCTGTTAATATATCGTAGACACGCACTATTTCACTTCAACAGTATGTCATCATCTCATTCATCTTGAGAAGTTTTCTTTCTTCTAGCCAACTAGGATCATTTTGCCTATTTTCCATTGCCGTCATTAAGTAACAATGCAAGACTCATCTCCTCTTAGTGCCTTGTTAAAATGTTTTCTTTATAAGGAACCTTATGTAGTAATGTAAGAAATGCACACCCGGAGCACATCCGTTTCCCTGAGGTCGACTAAACCAGTTTGATGTGATTGTTAACTCTTTGACCCCATGTGCTCTGCTTGCATTTACACCTGCTTTGAATTGTGTAAATACCCAATGGAAATGGGGTCTTTTGATTTGAGTTCTCCACAGCTAGCTGAGACGCATCTGAAGCGATTTGTTACAGAATGCCCTTCAACTCTGATTCAAAGTGAAGTACATCATGAAAAAGACGTTTTAATGTTATCCATCTGTGAACTAATTTTCTCATATGGTTGCTCTTTCCATAGAGGCGCCAATAAAACAGTCATTTAAGGTTGATGGATTGCTAAACTTATTTTACTGGAAACTAAACTTGTATTCTTTGGAACACACCAAAATACCTGTTCAGTTTAGGTGTAATAAACTGCAGTAATGCAGCAGATCTCATTGCAAATCGGGCTCCCAGATTTAATTCCATCTGTCTTTTTAAATCCCACGTTGCATTTGTCCTCTCACGTTGGTCACTCTGAAGCTGACATCGTCTCAATCAGACGTAGCGCTGTGCCAGCCAATCGTAGGACGGCTGGTTTCAACGTTTCACTCAATCTTTTCTCGAGTTATTGAACGAAAAATTGAACCAAGATTATGAATGAAGTACTGGATTAGCTGGAAAAGTCTTAACGAGATAATTTAACATCATATTAGCCAGAATTAGTTCAAGGGAAAAGAATCGGGTACAACAGCGTTAAGTTATCAATTTTAATCCAAACGCTTCTTGTTTATACAAAACCTTCATAAAGTTAGGAATATTTTTTTCTTTTTTGACAGCACTGCTTTTTTTTTTTTTTTTTTAAGCTTTAAATTGTGCCAAAATGAGGTTCCAGGTAGCATTAAAAAAAAGAAATAATAATAATCCCAGAGTGGACTTTGTGAAACTAACAGATCTTCATTTTCATTAAGATTTTACCTTTTTAATTATTATTATTTTTTTTATTTACCGATGCATTTTTGAATCACATTTACACATCACAAGAGCACCTTCACAAAGTGCCACTGACTGCAATCTGCATCGCACGCACTGTTCAACGTACTCATCCACAAAGATAACTTTTCTGATTTTTTCCAACAAATGATCAACCGTAGCTCTCAGTGTCTCACTGATTGGACTCACAGCAGCCCATTGCATTACTGCAGCATGCAAGTCTATTCCCTGTTTCTTGTTGCATCCTCCTTCTTCTTCTTCTTCTTCTTCTTCTTCTTCTGTTTCCCAAAGAAAGAGTCGGTCCTCTCTGCATGTGTCTGTCTTTGATGTCACGTCTTCTTGGTACTGGTACATTTCTACATGAATGTACATAAATAAGAAGAAAAAAAAAAAAATTATGCTTTTAATTTACTAAATGCAAAAGTACTAATAAAATGTTCCACGTTTTAAAGTTATGAGAGAGGATTGGCTGAAAATGAGTTAATTAAACTCAGAAATTTGAGAAACCTGTTTAAGAATAATGTTCGAATTTTAAGAATAAAGTCAGACTTTGAGATCACAATTCTGAGAATGAAAGACTTTAGCTCTGTCTGAAGAATATTTGGCACATAGTCCTGAATGATATCACTTTTGCAGTATATCAGTAACATACAGTGATATGTACGATTAGTTACATGGCTCTTAAGCTGCATTGCATCGACAATAGTGATTTGTAAAGGCTCATTGTTAGTGTCCATACTTTGGCACAAATACAACCGTTGCATGGTTTTTCAGCATTAAACATTACGTCAGATGGAACTTTAGACCCACACAGTTGAAGTCTAACATTACAAAACTAAAAATTACGCATTTCTGTATCCGGCAGCACGTTTTCAATCACTCTTGTTCAATTCTATCCACATTATGTCTCAATGTACGCTGTAAGATGAGGGAGGATGCGTAGTAGGTCGAGGCTACATGTGGAAACGCACCTGCTACATGCGTGTCAGTGTGAGGTCACCGGGCAGCGCTCCACGCGTTTCCCCTCCGAATGTGTAGCAGCGCCCGAAAATTTCCAGTGTGCACGGAGAAGCTTCTCACTCTAACAACCTCTCTCTCAGTTTTAGCCTCAGAGAAAATGACCCTAACCCCAGAATGATGCTTGTGAATAACAATGCTGAACGTACCAACGACGACCTGCCACCGTGTTCTGCTGCTGTTACTAACCAACACTGTCTGATTCACTTCCAGCATCTGTCACGCTCACTCCAGTCTAGTGGAATGCAGTTATCACGCAGATGATTACTTACAGCAAGAAAAAGTGCCTTCATGCATATTCATCTAATTAACAACAACCACTAACACTGATGTTTGAAATGTTGAATATTGGGTGTGGAAACGTAGACGCCGACGTGTCCATTTGAATAGTATGCCGCTGTTATTTCATTCGGCCCAGTGACTTCCCAACAGCGGCATGCGTTCAAATCTGCACGACGCCTTTTAACTATATAAAATCTAAAGAATAAAATGAGTTTATATTGTATGCCACCTGCCTATGGGCCATTACTATCAGAGCGTTAGCACAGGGCAAAGGCTGCAACATCATGAGGTAGTCAATTTAATAACATTATCCCAGGGCTGACTGTGTGCAACCAATATGTACATAATTAATGAGCTCGGGTTGTCAGTCTCCTCCCTTTACATCTCTTACAGTGGCACGAGAGTAGAAGCCACTGCGCATGCATACAAAACACCTCAACCATCCCACAGGACTATGTATATATTATGAAAAGTAATAGAGTAACAAGTCCCATCAAGGCCTGCAGGCTTATTATGCAGTGACCCAGCAGTCATTACTCAGGAGGACGGGACAGATGATGAGGAGCCTTAAGGAGACAAACACCTAAGTCCTCTGCCCCTTTAAGATGCCCTTAAAGGGGTATTACACCCAAAGTATATCTTTGATAATCGAATACTCCCTCAGATTGAAAAGTGAGTTTGCGACATCATTTCCATATTGGTGTTCTTATCCTTGATCTTTAATCACACTGTGGTTACTACCTCAACATCTGGAATGTCCTCTGATTGCAATGCTCGTTTTTTTTAAGTATCTTAAAAAAAAAAATGCAGGTTGAACTGGCGATCAATTTCAGTTTAAGCAGATTCGATCTTAAAGACACTCGAACACAATAGGAAGGTCAGAAGCGCAGGAGGTTACTGGTGTTTAGAGGCTCACTATGGTGTTGACGCAACAACCATTTGTATGTCGACTAATCGTTATTCCTTGCTTTGTCCTGTGTAGGGGAACCCAGTACGCCTAAGCTGGAGGTCAAGGTCCAAGAAAGGGGCAATACTCTGAAGGTCAACTGGATCAAGCAGGACGATGGCGGTTCCCCCATTAAACACTACCTGGTCAGATACAAGGCTGTGAGTATCCTGAGCGAGGCGGTAACTTGGTTCCACTTGGCTGCTTTTTTCCAATTCTTGTGGCAAGATAAACTCAACCGCCTCCATCCTCACATTGTACTCTTATTGGAACTATGTGGCTATTGTAAAGTTATATATCAATTAGATTACTTTCCTTTCAACATGTTGTTTGTAATTTACTAAAAAGGTGCTACAAATTCCTTTGAGCCGAGATGATATTTCAGTAGGACTGAAAAGTGTGCCATAAACTCTGTAGTTTATGCAGGTGACAAAGAACAATGCACTGCTTTTATGTTCTGCACATTATACGTGAGAATGGGGTAATTCTCAATGCTTTCTGGCCTGTATAGAATTACAACATTCTCACTTGGAAGTTTTTTGAGTGTTGTGCCCTCTGCGTTGCTTTCTCAGAAGCATGTGTCTGAGTGGAAACCAGAGATCCGCATTCCCCACAACAGTGAGTATGTGATGCTGAGCGGCCTGGACTGGAATACAGAGTATGTGGTCTACGTGGTGGCAGAGAACCAGCAGGGCAAGTCGGTGCCCGGCGTCGTCTCCTTCAGAACAGCTACCGACCCCACTACCATCCCAGGTACTATTCCCATCATCCCACCCCCGAGCGCCCACTCACACCGGCAACAGTGCACCAAGGCTTCCACCGTGACCAGAAAGGCTCTATTATTTGGATCCTTGACTTTTACCAGGTGCTTATTAAAAGCTTTCTGGCTGTAGGGTCTGACATGACTCCTCTGTCTCCGTCTGTTGCAGGGGGAACGGTGTTGTTCCCTGTCCTTATTAGGGCAGTTGGTACCAAAATGGAAACGTATGATGCGGTCCCCACTGCGGCGAATTTAAGGACGATAGTATTTGAAAGCAATAAAAAGTAGTATTGCGGCCAAAACCAGTAGGTTTGAAATTACAAGAATCCTGCTAAACTACGTGAAACGAGCGCAAACTCTGAAACGCATACAAGGTGGTGTGTTCGAGGAGAATCAGAAGAATGTTTCTCCATGATTAGAAATAGAAGGTGCAGTTTGTAAACCGACAAAACTATTGAAAAGGCTGAACATTTAAAAACTCAGAATCAGCTTTCAGCAAGTTCAAGCATGCGAGAAATTTGTCTCTGGTTTTCAGTATCTGCTACTCTCCTCAAACGCACGATGTTGAGAGCAGGGTACATGTAGGCGTGTAGATAAACAGAGACAACAAAGCTATTTGCTCATGCGTCGTCATCAAGCAGTCAGAGGGCCGTGTGCGCCTCAAAAGTTGCCGAGAAGTCAAACTTTCATGTACACAAATACACAAGTTGTGACTCAAAACTGGGTCACCCGAAGTTTTTATTTTTTTTTCCCTTTTTCTCCCGGCCTGCGCGCTCTTTCTTTTTACTGTAAACACCGAGCTTGTGCTTGTTTCCCGTAGCGTCTCATCTACCTAATCATCTCCTCTCGGAGAAGTACAGTTTTCAGTTCTTCACCGAGCAACTTATTAGCATTTTAAAACATGGTGCTCACACAAAAATGTTCAGAAGCCGGGCTGCACCATAACAACGTAACTATTGAAGAGCAGTGGCGTACACTCGCTGCATTCATTTTCCTCCTTGATGACGCTCTGCTGCTCCAGATAAAACTCTGCATCATGGCGCTCTGCTCTCCTGGTCTTCAGTCGCGCCTATGAAGCAGCTGTTACTGCTCAAGTTCAGCGAGCAATGAAGTCGGAGCAGATATCAGTCAGACCCAGAGAATTTTGTCCAGTAAATACCAAATCCTTCTCTACCCACGTGGTCACGGTCGGCCTTCGCTCTGTTGTTGTGTTGTGTGTGAGGTGCACGTTTTAACTTGGGCTGCCTCCCCATTGCACTATACCTGAGCTACCAAATAAGTTATACGTCTCTCATCCAACTCTCTTTTTGTCTTGCACTGAGACGAGCCCCCTGCCAGGTCTTCTTTCTCTTAATCTCCCCCCGTCTTTCTAACATCCTCCCCCTTCAGTTTGAGGCTTTTCCTACATGGCTTTTTATTCCCTCACAAAAGAGATCTTGTTTTCTGTCGATTTGTCACGTGAACATCAAGTAAAATAATAGAGAAAATCACAGCAACATTACAAACTAGAGTTCAGGCAGATGGACGGGTCTCCCGCGTGTCAGGTTAATGAAAAGATGAGACGCGTTAATGAGGGAAACTTTAAGTAAAATAATTGTTAATTACCATCGGGATGACATGTTTGCCGTTACACCGTGCCTTCATGCTGAGTAAGACCCCGTAATAAATACTAAATGTTATTGTTATTTTAGTGCACAACTTAAAGAATATGTGTGGAGACTTGAATATGTTAGAAAGGACATTTCTAGAGGTGGTAGACAGATTAAGAGCAATAAAACAAAAACTACAGTAACTGAAAGAAAGACGGATAATTAACCTGGTAAAACTCACAATACGCTAAATCCCCAAACTACTCCACAGCTGTGGTCCCCAACGAATACAATATTTACTCTGTTTAAATAATGTTCGCTAAACACTACAATACCCAGCTGTTTAAGAAACTGTGTGAACCTTATTTTACGAAAGACAAAAAAACAACAATCATTAGGGAAGATTGAGAGAAGTGTTTTCTTGTCGTTGGGCACGATCCCCCACTGGCTTCCCACCAGTGAACACTGAGAGATGCACTGCATAGAGTTCTCTCAAAAAAAGCTTTTCCTGAAACTAAACACAAATTAATTTCCTTCAAAGATATTTACATTATAAGAAGAAAAAAAATAAATAAATAAAAATGCCTCCCTCATCCTTTTTTTTCCTCCATATTCTCTCTTCTTTGTATTCTTATTATAATCCTCTATATTTCTCTACCATTGCTAGGTTCAGTCTGTCTCATACTTCAGGGTCCATGACGGGCCTGAACGTGCAGTGTGTGGCCTAGTTAAGTGGGGACGCAGCCCTAACACAGTCTTTGCATGGTGACACTTCCAACTGGATTAATTGTGCCTGTTCTTTACTGGAGACCCTACAATGCAACGGCTGCCAGTGCATGGCAAATAAAGAAAGCAGTTATTTTCTTTTTCATGCGCTTGCTGGGCAACAGCCATATAGCAGTGGGAGGTTTGGATCATTATTATACTACCAGAGCAGAAGTTCATATGGGCTTCATCCAAGTCAGTCCCCCTTTAATTCCCCGTAATTACTGTCCTTTTTTTTTTTTTTTTTGGTTTTGGGATGTCTAGTATTGGTTTCAAGTTGCTGCTGTTTTTCCTGTGGGGAATTTCTGAAGTTTATTTTTAGCGACAGCATCTGCATTTAATTTCAGTTCTGGGTCCCGATGGCTTAAAACGGCTACTCTTTTCTAAATATATACCGACTCCATGCGCTAAGTTGGCACTGTGACGCAAATTGCGAATGCAGGGTTGATCCACAGTTGAGTCTCAATCTGTTTGAGTTTGTTTTCTCTTTCATTTTCCAAACATGCTCAGAAAAGCCACCGCACACACAGAACGCCACAAAAACACATTGACCAAAGTGAATGTATTTCAGAATGAAGGATCTCTGAAAACCTCTTGGTCGTAAATTGTCTCTTCTTTGGAAAAACTGTTGAATCGGTTGTGTCGTGGGGGAAAAAAAAAAGGTGATATAATTCGGCTTGTGTAATTCCTGCTCTCTGCAGGTACAGCTGTGGAGCGATAAAACCTCATTTGTCACAATTTTTTCAGGCCAAAAAGTGTGAAAACAAACACGGTCTTTGTAAATGAGCTGATACGGACACAGACGTGGCCGGTGTCCACAACTGATCCATCCAAATCTCCCCGGCTAAGGCTGACATTGGAGTAAAACGACAAAGAAAACAGCTATTAATGTTTTGCAGTTTTGATAACATGAGATCACCCATTCATCCATGTCATAGACTTGACCTTCATAACCAGCTTCTGTTATGGACGTGTGGTTTTGCATGGGCCCTTCTCCCTGCCATGACCAGTGGTGTAGCGGTATCTGAAGAAGTGTCTGCTGTGAGCGCCTTCCGTGCCCACTCCTTTCTACCCGAGCGCACATTCACACCACCCGTCAACCGCCAACACACCGGGTGTCAAAACAAATACCTTTCCCTTCTATCAAACACAAAAGACCGCCTACATTTGTCCAACCAAACTCTTTGTTTGGGTTTTGACCCGACGATCTCGGCTCTTTTGTTCCGTCCGCGTGTCTTTTTTAGAGATGACTTGCGTTCCCAACATTGTCCCCTACAGCATTTATATTCCACTAATTGCGATCGCAAATGTGTTTTTGAGGGGAAACATAATGCAACCGGATTACAGTTTGACCAGCATAATGAGAAAACGTTTCTAATGAGTGCATCTGCAAAGTTGCAAAATGTAAATGCTAATTTATGAACCGAGCGCAGCTATTTTGTCAGTAATAGGTGAGTATTCCCTGCTTACAAAACACTTAATCTGAATAAAATCAATTTCTCATAATTACTCGATTTTCTTTTTTTGTCCGTGTGACGCTGCTGCCTCTGCACAGCAAGTCGGTCGCTGCTGCTGCATCAGCAAACCAGCGGAGCGTCACTGCTCGACAGGCTTACAGGGGAGCTGCTGATTGAAATAGAAATTATCAATTTTTTTTTGTCAGTCAATATACCAGCCTTTGGCTTACGCTTGCAAAGACACACACAAATCAAATCCAGAGGCCCTGCTGAGTTCGTAATTCCTCCATTAATGACCCGATGGGTGAATTAATGAGGCTTTTTTTTTTTTTTTGATTCGTGTCGAGTCAACACATAGAACGTTTACCTTACATTACACCACTGGCCATTACAAATGAGAGATATAAGCCTGAATTATGGATGCGTTCTCACATCCAGGTTGTCATCCTAAACTCTGCCTCTGATCTGCACCATGACTGATTATTAAAAAAAAAAAAAACCCTTTTCTTGTTCATACTGACCCTGAAAGCAGAGAGGTTGGACTGTAGTGTCTTTGAGACGTCTTCCTTTCTGTTGTCTTTCCCCGTTACCTTCATCCGTGTGACCTTTTTCCACCCATGCATGCCATGAACCATGTGTCATTTGCCGTGCTACTAACATGCTACGACTTCTTTTTTGCTTTGATCCTCTAACTTAGACTTCCCTTTTTAATTCCTCAACGGAGTTGTATTTCTGTATTTCTGACCTTATTTTTCTATCTCTCTCCCTCTTTCCCCTCTTTCTCTCCTGCTTCCCTTTCTCTCCGTGTCCTCTTCTTGTCTTCATGTGTGATCTTCTTGGGCACCTATGGACCATGACATTGTCATACACACAAATTTCTCTCTGTGTTTGTGCTTTTATTATGTATTTGTTTCCCCCCCCCCTGTCACTTGTGCTATGATTATCACTCGAAATAACTCTGTCGATATGGAAATCTATATATTTTTCATCCGTGGTTGGTCAATAACCTCAGCGACCCTGGGTTGCCGATGTGTGACCTACAGTCTGGCAGCTCTTCTGCTGTCTGTGCTGACTGTGCTCTGGCTCTCATAAACTGATTCTGCTCGAGGAGAAAGAGGATAGTCTGAGCCTTTCAAATCTTTGAGCCCAGACTCCTTTGCTTTCTATGCCTTTTTTGACCCTTGTGCAGCCACACACAAGATAAAAAAAAAAAAAAAAAAAAAAAAAAAAAAAAAAATCAAAACATTGGTTTCATGATGTTATTACAGGGTGCTCAGTATTTGCATCATTCTCACATTTTGGGGGATTTAGATTCTGTTAATATTTTTGTTTTCACCTGTTTTCATGTTGTTTATGAATAGATTCGGAAAGGGAACTTTTTAGAGGGTTTTGTCAATGATACAAGTCGGACTTGGGTACTCAATTGGGACAGAGTGTAGACGAAGTGATGGCGCTTTGTTTTAGATACGATTAGTAACACATTCATAATGCCTTAATGTGATCTTAAGAGGGGTGATAAATAGAATTACCTTACACTGTTTGATTATGTGTCTACAATGTGCTAACCAGAAATGGCAATCGTAAAGAGACTTTTATTTTGGAATTTATTGCCTATTAAGCAGACACATCATTCCACTGTTATGTCACAAATGACATAAAAGCATGAACACTGCATGAAGGCTGACACAAGGCATGATCCAGTATTCATTGATGTGCTATGCAGCTGCTTCGAAGCTCCCCAGTCAAGCATTATGAATGTGTTAACCAGGTGACGAGTACAAATGCTGTGCCTAATTTGTGTGTTTTTTTTTTTTTTTTTTTTTTTGGATACAAGCTTGAAATGTCCTGCTGTACAAAATGAGGAAAGATAACAATTGCAGGAAGAAAAAAAAAAAAAATTGAGATTGGTTATGGTCAGAGTATTCATTTTTCAAGACACTTTATTAATTTTCAACATTATATTATGCTCACTTTCAAATACATAATTATGTAACCGCCTTGTCTGGAGGGGGCAGAAGGTTGTGAAGAAAAACTAATCATGTTTTGTGAAAAAGTGTACATACTCTTTTCAAACTGACCTTCAAGAAACACAAGAAATCAGCTGTTTTTTTTTCTTTCCTTTTGAAGGTTCATGTTCTCTTTCTACCTGAAAGCAGAGAAATGTCTAAAAAAAAAAAAAAAAAAAACATACATGCAACAGCTGTTAAACACTAAAAAAAATTTCATTTTCAATAATGTGAAATTATTCTATTCTCTGAGACATTTTTGTAAGTACATATCAGTGTATTTCCATGTAACCATTGTAGGGTTGAAATAAATTGTTTCTTTTTCTTTCATGAAAGAAATGGCTTTCTGAAGCTTTAGCGACTAAACAAACTATGATGTGTGACAGTGCTCACGTGTACTGACTGTTCAAGCTGATTCCCTCTGGAGCTCTAACAAAAATGTCTGTATTCTGCATTTAGTGTCGCATTACACCACACACGACTGTTAAACCCGGATGTTTGAAAGATTAGAAGCCTGGCTATAACCTATAATTGAACAAGACGCAGATTGCATTTTGAACAAACGTTGAACAAATGGTAAACTGGTGTGTACAGAAAGGATGGATTAGCGCGTCCTGATCTGTCGCTGCTATGGTTAGTTTCAGGCACAAAATGTTCCGCTTGTTTTTTTGGCTTCGCTAGTGACAAACCTCGTAATTCTCATGGCCACTGTTGAAAAAAAAAAAAAAAAACGTGTCGTTTTAGGCATTTGATCAAACAACTGTTCAGGCTTTTTTTTTGTTTTTGTTTTTGGGACGACACTCTTGTTGCTGAGGTAGTCGAGCAGAAATTTAACTAGAGAACATTTTGCGATGGGATCACACCGGCCGCTACACCGAATCGGGCCACGGGTGCAAACCTCCTTCCCCCCTAATTCCAGCGCCTTTGCTCGGACCACCACACCCGTCCTCGACCTTCATTTATATCTCAACGACACACACAGTTTTGTGAGTACATCTTCCATAGGCAAAGTACTCGGTAGTTCCCCCTTCAGCAGGTGTCTCCAGGAGCACATTGTGCCACAATGACACACACACACACACACAGAGACTCACAAGGTGAAAACGATACCTTGCTGGTAATAAAGCTCTTCTTTAAAACCGCTAGCCAAGCGCTACAGATATTTAAAATGGCCCTCGGAGCGTAGGTAGCTCAAAGCCATCGGTACAGTTTCCATTTGTTCAAACATTTGTTCTGCACTCGGCTCTACAACTCACTAAAGTCCTGCAGAGTCCTGAGAGCTGAGGCGATGCATCCATGAAGAGACTAGAATCACCTACAGCCATGATCAATAACAGTTCAATGTGAGAGAATAAATAAAGCATTGATACAGTTTCAGTAATCAGACAGATGTGGATGGTGATTGTTTTGTGTGTGTGGGTAAACACTGGCCTGCACTGTGGTCACCAGTGAGAAACACTTTCTCCTTCAAGGCTAAAGTCCACCAAAACTGTAAGTTAGTCCACATGAGTGCAGATGGGCTGGTATTTCCCATGTTTATGAGAAGTCGTATATATGGGAAAAACCGCTCTTGGAGTATCCAAGTATTTTTTTTTTTTTTTAATGGGATATTTAGCCATCTGCTCTTTTTCTCGTGCTTCAGCTTCTAGTTTTTCAAAAGCTAAAAAAGAATATTTTTGTTGTCAATTGCCCTTTTAAAGATGTTCTCATGGGTTTTAAGTGCTTGAACACCAAGCATACCATGTACTCCACTTCCCGTTTGAAAAAAACAGAATATCACAAGGTTCAATTTGAAGCAGCCTGCAGCAAAGAGCACTTCAATTCCAAGTAAGCAAATGTCAAAGGTTTTTCTATTTGATTTGTAACCTTTGAAGGGGGCTTTAGATGAGATGCTAAGGTGAACGTAGCTCAAGAGGCTCTCTGCCTACTTAGGAGGAAGAAGCACCATACACCTTGCTTATGTGCCTGAAGGTAGAACAACAGTGATATGTGGTAAAGCCCCGAATCCCCAAACTGGAATGAGAAGAACGTACTTTGGCAAAGAGAAAAACACACTTTTTTTCCCCCCCTTTTGGTAGTTTCCTGTTGGCAGATCTCTCTGCACAATGGCCTCCCCTCCTTGTATTCCAAGTTTATTATTCCTGGCACTGCTGTTTAATCTCAACTAAATTCTGTCACATGGATAATAAGAGCTTACGACACCCTTGAGATGTTCTTTGTCACTTGTTGGTCCCTCCTGTTGTTCATCACTGCCTACTGAGTAATGACAGTGCTGATCAGTGCTGAGTGATTTTCATTTTGCTAATCAGGATCTCTATCTAAGTGTGAGCATTAGACTTACTTGCATTGCATATCAACAGAATATTTCTCTTCCTCAAAGCGAATGGTGCGGTCGCCCACTGCATACAAACCACAGCGAGAGCCGCTGCAGGAATTTGAGATTCTCTCTCTCTTTGCGTAGCCTCAACAATTTCCCCAGTTTGTTAGCTTGTTGTGGTTAATGAGGTGTTTATAAGGATGGAGGTTCAAATTTAAATCAGCCGATTTGTACAGGAAATGAAGTGACAAGTTATATTTGTTCCATAATCGAGAAAAGTCTTTTATCTTCTTGTCGTTGTCTCAATGTAGTTTTGTTTTTTTTTCAGTTTTTCTTTTAAATAATCACAGAAGACTACATTGCTGTTTTTTTTGCAATCAGATAGAAATGTCATATTTTGATGGAAGCATGTTGTTTACATCAGAAACATACCAGTTTACCAATACCGTCGCTCCGTCTTACATTAGATGCATAGTAAAGTTAAACTCTTCCTCCCCTCGTCATGAACATGAGTCAGCGGTTCATAATATTCACATCAGTCCGTGCCGCCTGTTGCCTCACTAGTAACGTACATATTCATTTAAATGCTGTAAATCCCATCCAGCCACACGCGCTTCCTGCTGCATGAAGAGTTTCAAAGATCTTAATCAGCCACAGAGGAAGTCGGTTGTCAGCATCACTCTGTTTCCTTGTGCCAAAAAAAAAAAAGAGTCTGAAGTCATTTAATGGCAGTGCAGTGCCACACTGTGGCAGAGCGCTGATGGAGGATATAAACGTGGGAGTTATTGAATCAACTTTATTGAGCGAAATGAGGCCAATGCAACACCCAAAGAAAGAGCAAGAGGAAAACATTACAATAATAGTCGTAGTAAAAGCCATGAAGTAAAAAGTTGGGATTGATTTAAACATTTTCAGACGGCTAAAATATGGATTACAACGCACATTATTGACGTGTATGGATCTACTTACAATTCTTACTACCAATTTTAAATCATAAAGTTATAAACCATACAACTCATAATTCCCTTCTTACATGTTCCCCTACTTTATGACACATATATAGTATGTCATTGATTACTCCAATGCATGCATCTTATGCAAGTTGCACTGTAAATCTGTCTATATTTCACTGAACGAAATATTAAAATTGAAATCGCCATGTTTTTGTTATCTGTAGATTTGTGTCCGTCATCCAGTCGGTACATCAGGCGTAAATGATTCACTGGACTGCGACACGAGTTAAAGATGTCTTCCCTACTGAAGAAGCTTCATCAATGTCCCGTTATTTAAACGTGTCGGGGCTTAAGGTCATATGGCGAGAGTCATAAGACTCATTCTCAGCATGTAGTGTTGGAACAAGGGACACAATGAGGTGTGCTCGAAGAAGTCACTGCGTACTTAAAGCGATGTTATATAGGTAGATGTGTGTGGTTACAGTCCCCCCTCCCATGTCCAGGGTGTGAGGATTTACAGTAGGTCCTCAAAGCTGCGGTTCTTCTTCTGTAGACGTGTGAACGCGGCGTTGTTCCTCTGCAGCGTGTTGTGCCATGCATGTGGGGGGGGGTTTTCAGAGACACACTGCAGAGAATGATCTGTCGGCGTTGGTGTCTCTGGTAAAATAAGCGTTGTCTCTGTGTCGCCAGGTCTGACAGAATGTCTTCAACTCTGCGGCCTAATGAATCATTTCATTTAGATTTATTTTTACGTTATGTTATGAATGTCTGCTGCAATCTATCACCCGCACATATTAGGTTTCCATTCGGTGTAAATGTTTTGCGACATGAGTTTGTAAAGAAAGAGCCAGCGCAGGGTTAAGGCAGAGTTTGAGAGTTTCAATTGAAAATCAGTAGCTTCCGTTTGAATGCATCTTCTGCCGCTATAATGATATGTAAATTACCTGCCAATACAAAAAGGTTTTTCACCAATGCACTAGCACACAAATCAGTCAGATTGTCTCTGCTGGACAGTGACCGCTTATTTATTTTATCAGGAATGTGCGGTTTTCAGGGAAATTGAGGCTCATCACATTCAGTCAGTTGTCAGAAGTCTTCTGGGGAACTGGCTCAGTACTGTACCTGACAAGCCTGTAAAGAGAAAATGTTTGTGTAGTCCATCCTGACATGAAGATTTCTGCTTTCCTCCCTCAGCGAGAGCACTCGGTGAGAAACCCCCCCCCTCGGCACGGAGTACATGCCACATGATTTATTGTGCCTGTTAAAATGCAAATGAAGCAATTGGCAGAGGAAAAACAAGTGTTGTGTGCAACACTGTAGTCACATATAAGACACAGAGCTGGGGCACGCTCTTGCTGTCTTAATCACTGCCATCAGAGAAAATTAAGGATCGCATGCTCCAGTGTAGCCAAGGATGGGAAGATAGTGAATATAAATGAAACGTTGAGGTTGACCATGGGGCCCTGCTCTCTCTTGTTGTGTAAACACAAACATGATGTGTTTGAGAGGCATAGAAATTATTTAAATTTGTCATGTGCCACAGTGGCTGTCTGTACGAGAGCATATCGTGCGCCACTGAAGGCCAAGCGTCGACAGACTTCTATTTAAAAGTCTGTATTTAAAAAAAAAACTGAGTATGGGCAAACGACATTGTCCCACGTCAAAGACCAAGATAATTGTCGACGTCATTTGTCAGTTACTTGCTTAATGGAGCATTCAGGCGGTGCGTGTCAACTCGTAAAGTCTGGAGATTTTACATGTCAATGGTAAATGTGTCCCATTAACTGGAGCCGTGAAAAAGGAATTGCAGGATGTAAATAATGATAGCCAGGGTTAAACTCTGCGCCCTGGACATGCTGCTTGAATCCTTTGCAAATGTTATGAGAGAAACCTTGTGATGAAGTAATGTTTCTAATCGGCTCGAGCCGTAAACTTTAGATGGATCCGTGTAGCTTTATACAACGTTTTTTAACTGGTCGCCCGACATCACATTTATTTGATCGGATAAATGTTCTGCCTTTTGTTCCCGAGTGCAGGATGAGTCTTCAGTATGGTGCATGGCAGTGTGTTCCATGGAGGCAACTCTCAGTGCAGGCGCTGGTCCTTCTCTCCTGTGAGGAATGTGTGATCCGTCAGCCGTGTGAAAGGGCAGCTCCAGACACCCTTACACATAAACTCTGACCGAAATAAATCCTCATGTTTACGCTGGATGCTTTAGATCAAACTCTGTTGTAGCTGCAGGGAATATATTGACAGTGACGGCAACATTAAACAACAAAGTGAGCACAGAATGTCAAGGTAGTGTACACCGCTTATACTGCCTTTTAACATATATTTTATACTAAGCCTTTACAATATGCTGTGGTGAAGCCATTACTGCATTTGAGTTCACACTTTAGGTGAAGTGGCACATACCCGCTGAACATATTTGCAGAGTCTATTTCCTGCTCCTTATCCCCTTCTTCAGGGATGTTATCAGGTTACATAAATGTACAGGTGCTCCTCAAAGCTCTTGATCCTTTACAGACACAAGAGACAGTCACAATCTTTACTGCCTTAAGGAGAGTCTCACTAAGGGACGGTCTGGAGGGACATTTTAAAGCCTCCGCATCCGGTTCGACCTTCGTGTCCTCTCATGGAACGACAGCAAGGTGGCTGGCCACTTTGAAAAGCACACCTCCCGCCGTTACTCGGAGGCTCAAAAGGCACCCAGCGGCACAATGTGGGTAAGTTGAAAAAGATTCAACTTCATGCAAATGTCCTCCTCAGGAGCAACGGCTGGTGACAACCAATCACGCTCATTTTGATTCCCTGCAAGAAACAGAAATAGTTGTTTTCTACTCCACTCAATTACGTGAAAGTACTTCCCAATTCTCTACAATATAACCGAAATGGGTTCCCGGAAGGTGAAGGAAAAAAAACACTGCCTCGCGAACACACTTCTAAAGTGCTGGCTGCAGCGGTAATGAGAAGGAGAAAACAAGCCACCCAATCAGAGCAGAGTATAGAGGAGAAACGCTCGGAGCCTCAGAGCCGCGTGAGATAAGACACTGCATGCTGCTATTACCTCCACTGCTGTGATTGTAATAACCATGTTCGTCGGGGTCATTGATTATTTACATTTTGGGGTCCATGCACATGCATAATGCACTGCGTGTCAGTAAGTAAGCATTGTACCACAAGCGTGTTTCCTGTTTGAAGTCTTTTGGTAAGTAGCTTGTGTTTTGTCCCCGTGAGGTGAAAGTCTGGCTGCATGTCATCATGATTTCTGCAAAACTGAATAGAGCAACAAGCAAACGGCAAAGCTTGTGCTGATGGTGATCAATAGACAGCAGCACAAGCTTTATATATATACATATATATATATATATATTTTAAACTGTGATGAACTGACTGAGGTCACAAAACATTGCATGCATTCTGAGTTTTCTCCTCAGCTCATATTTATTTTTTTCTGCTGAAATGCACTCACAGGTTGCATGCAAAAAATGAAAACCTGCCGACCATTTATTAGTCCCGGTTTGTTCATCAAATGCCAAAAAAAAAAAGCGAATGACGAGAGCTGAGAGAGCTGCCAGTCTGTCTATAAACTGCATGTGCATCGGTTTATGTGGAATAATCTGAGGGAGGACAAAAAAAAAAAA
>CALSBV010011010.1:9759459-9770394 GCA_943590825.1 Bovichtus diacanthus | reverse complement strand
GTTAGCTTGTTAGCTTGCTAACTGTCTGTCGCCATCTGACAACAGGAAAGATGAGTCTAAGGAGCCCATTGTTGAGGTGAGAACAGAGGAAGAACACACCCCAAACCAAGGAGGGGGTCCCACTGAGCCCAACGAGACCACGCCTTTGACAGACCCTGAGTGAGTATGCAACAGGAGCACTTCCCCAGCCTACGGGAACGTCCAGACGTCAATCAAATCATTGGGTTATTCTCAACAAGAACCTTTTTTTTAACAAACGTAATTTTGATCAGGCCCAAACTAGATTCATATATCGAGACACAGTTCTCTTGTAAACCGTAGGGTGGTACTGACGCAATGTCACGATATCCATTATATCTGGCATGGCTGCATCTCCATTCACTGCCTGTACTGTGAATTGCAAGACTATCAGTCACAGAGTTGTACCAGGTCAACACTCTACAAGCCCTCCGGGCTTTTTGGCTCATCTCTTATCTTTTAACTTTGTAATACTCCCAATTTTGACCTTAAAAGTCATTATTACGTCTTATTATCTCATCATTCTGACTTAGTTTTTTGGCAAACGACGTTTTCATGCGCACACTCACAGCAGTGTAAAAGGATCAACGTCCCTGATTGAGGACATCCCGAGTGCAGACGGTGTTAAGAGGATATTAATGTTGTTTCTAAACGTCTGTTTGACTAAATGAAAAAACACCGTCCTTAGTCCTTAGTGGGGAGTGCCAAGCCACTTAACCCCTTCAGACCAACGCACCCTGCTTGCTGCTTTTATTGTGAAAAGCACATTTGCATCCTAATCCAGAAACTCCTACATCCATACAACAGTGTATTGTTTTTGTTATTTTGTTATTCTTGTTTTTTTTGTTCACGCCTCCACAAATATTTTGTTGCTAACATTTTGATAATGTAGATTTTTACTTTTTCACTGCAGCACAGTAGCACTCACTCTGCCTTGTTTATGCCCTGACCTGCACTCTCCCTCACCTCTTTATTTCTCTCGTTGTCCTTTTCCTTTCTTTCCCTCACTTTTCCGGTGGCTCGATGTGTCCACCCCCCACTCCTCCCTCTCCTCCCTTGTTTGTCCTGCCCCCTCCCACCAAACAGGCCTGCCGCTGCAGACACTACCTCCACGCTGGTAAATGTGCTCCCCTCCACTGCCACTAACTCAGTTGCTGAGAGCTTTAGCACGGCGCAGAGCAGTCCTGCTAGTGAGAGCACCACGCTCACCATCAGCGCCTCCAGCCCAACCAAAGCCGCCCCTGCCAAGTCCTCCCCCCAAAACAGCCTTGCTGCCCAATCCAGTTCGCTTAATGCTAACACCCAGCCCGATGTGGGGCCCCTGGTCGACCTGAGCGACACCCCTAAAGCCCCGCCCTCGTCCAACCCAACACTCCCTGTCAGCCCGCCCTCTGCTAATGCCGCCGGGCCACAGAGCCAGAGTGACCCAGTCAAAGCCCCTGACAGCACCCAGAATAAGGACTTACAAGTAGACGGCCCGACCAAGGATGCGCCCAATGCCCTGTGCACAGACTCGACCACACCAGCCCAAAATGAGTATGAACACTTCCATACCCCCATTCCTCAACTTGTCGCTTCTGCCCTGGTAGCATCCCAGTAGCCCACAAAGTGTGCCATTTTTAAAGGAAAAATCCACCCTAAAATGCAGACACAGTGGTTTTGACGTGTTACTATACCTTTACTGTCAAGTAAGGTAAAACTGTGATGTAGCGTCATCGTTTTCAGAAATGTTCACAAGCTTTTTGATTGATTTTATAAAATAACTTTGTCTGACAAAGTTTGACTAACATAAGTACGAGGCAGTCGAAAAGGTTTTGGAAATGGTTCGGGACGAATTGTGCAGCCGAATGACAGAAACAGTGGAATTGATTGACCTTGAAGTCATTTTCACACAACAACTGAAACACTTACCTGCAAAACAAAAACAAGATGCTGAAAGCCTCAAACAATCCTGTTATTGAGATCAAACGATTATTCATCTTCATTACGTAGTGAAGGAGCTCAAGCGTGCAAAGAAAGTGACGTTAAAAACAACTGGAACTTGTTTCAGTCTCTCAGACTTTCATCAGTGCTTCTAATCACTGCTGCCTTTCACTACATTTGGCAGCCAGAGTTCAATAAGATATATTGTAGGAATATATCCAGAGGAAGAGATACCATTGTCTCTCCCAACAACAGCCTTATTATACCTCAATGAAATGCAGCCATAAATCATGTTGCTGTTTGCAGAGGGAGCGCGGCTGTGATCGAGACAGGCCTTAGTTTTCCAAAGCTGCCTGGCTATCCAGGGATACTGTATTTGCACATACCAATATGTGACCTTTTATTGAAAACATATACCTCTTTTCTTTGGGGTAAAAATGTCATATGATGTCATTGTAGAGGAAACAAATAAGGCTGATTCCACAAAATTTGGCACACGAAACAAAGATATTTGCAACTCAGGCTGATGATTATTGTCGGAACATTTAAGGGTGGACATTTCCTTTTCAAGAATGCCAGATGTTGGCCATGCAGATAAATGGCACAGGAATACAATACATTGGGATGCCACCAGTGCATGCCTGTACTCATTCAACCACCACCTCCACCCTCCACCCACCACCTGTTTGTTTGTTTGCTCACGTAATGGAGTCAACCTTTCTTCTCCCATACAGCGTCTTTATATTTCATCTAAATTATCTCTGGGTTATTCAGTTGCTACATGTAGCTGAAAGATGCTTTGTTTTTAACACACCTGTTTCCCTCTGCATGTCTTCCAGCAGTACGTGGATGAGTCATAGCAGTCCATCCTTTACTCGTAGCACCAGCAGATCTAATATTTCTCCTAAATGTGTGCAACAGGTCTAACATGGAGAACATTCAAAGGATAAAATCTGGTTCTTTAAATCTTATCTTCGTAGTTGTGGCTATCATTCCTATCAGTACGATTGTACTAGTTCATTTGCGAAGATCAGGGAACAAGGTGACATCGAGAGTAAAAAGACGAGAGAAGTGGAATGGGGCCAGAAACACAAGCAGTCAGACGATGAACGAAGGTCAGCTCAGGTTAGCCAAACGTTCATGACAGTTCACTTTGACGAGTACATGCACAATGTTAACTTAACCAACAGAAATCATGATGAAAGCTGTTAAAATAAGCCTCGAGCTCCTCAAATCTTACCCCTATCCACGTGGTGCAACATTTGCTTTGTGCACCGTCAGTTTGTTTCGACAGCTAACTTAAAGACACAGTTCGCCCCGAGATAATCAAGATAATCCACAGACCTTGTTGTGAGCAGTTTCACGTAGGAGCTATTTTCTTTCTACCGCGCCGCCGCGCAGAAGGAAGCGTGCACCTACTCACGGAAGAGAGGCTCGTGACAGCGCCAGATGTCAACATTAATGGCGTCTTCCTCTGCTGAGCTGTCTCGTTAGCAAGCTAAGGTGAACTCAGGAGAACTTCTCGCCCGTGAGTAGATGCACGCTTCCTTCTGCAGGGTCACGCGGTAGAAAGAAAATAGTTCCTGCACGAAACCGCTCACAACAAGGTCTGTGTATTCGCTGCGGTGCTCCGAGCTCCACGAGCCGAGTGCATTCTAGTTCCATTATTACAAGGCCGATATCTCCGTCACTTAGCAACTCACACCAAAACTATTTAGACTGATTAAAAGCTCTCCAAGGGTTAGGGTGTGCTGTGCCTTTAAAACAGGCATTCGGTAATTATCTGCCCAGAATGGCTATGAAAAGTACAGCTTAGTTTTTTCGCAGATGGAATCTGTGAGGACAAATCAGTCCCCCTTTTTGTTCACTCTGAAGAACAGAGAGATGTCTTTACCTCTCTGTCATGCAGCGGTGAATTAGCTTGTTCAAGTAAATTAAATACTTGTCACAAAGTGACCTTCAACAGCACCACCACTGTTTTTGTGGCCCCTTCATTTTGAAGGCCAATTAAAATGCCAATCCCAGAATCTCTCCAAGACACCTCTGATTTCTCTTTTAATTCCTTTCCAAAGCCGTTATTTCAGTGGCGCTGTGAAGGGTTCTTATTAGGAGCGTTTGCCCCGAGGAGTTTGCAGATGTTCCTGATTCCTGACAGCCTGTGAGGAAGATGAGATTGCTCTGGCTGAGGATGAATTGCAGAGGCTTACTGACGATCACTCCTCTTTCTCTCCCTCCTTCATCTTGTACTTTGCTCACCGAGATGGCCGGAGGAAGATGTCAGTGATGAAGTGTGGGGAGTTGAGAGCTAGTTTGGAAGCGGGGCTCTTGTCAGCTCAACATCACCTTGATATAACTAAACTTGTCATTGGAGGGATTCTTCCTCATAACTCTGTGACAGGACTGAAGCACAGCTCTCTCACGGATCTGCGCGGTGATCCTTCTTCTGTATCCCGACGCTGAAATGTCTTGTCAGGCTCCTTGTGGGTCCTTGAGTGACGTACTCCTGCTCGGGTTTCATATTTCTCTCTTGAGTAGAAAAACAGTCTTTGCAGAACATTTCCACAGGCTACACACCTCGTTTGAAAACAATGCTTCAAAAGCAGCTTTCAATCCGATAGTGCAGCTCTGAACTGCTCTTGGTTATGTAAGAGTGCTGTGTTTCCAGAGAACCGCGGCCTGGGTGGAATCTAAAAGGTTCTTAAAGTACATTAGTTAGAAGTATAACGTACGTCTGTGATGAGGTGCCCGTTGATTTGAGAGCGGCAGAGTTATAGATAGTGCTGCACGGAAGAGTTTTACAGTTTAAAGGTCCCCTGTTCTTTTCTTTTCTTTTTTTTGTGCAATCTCCATGGTCGGACTCGGCAAGGAGTGAAATTGTAGTATTATGGGATGTAATGATCATTGCTGCCTCTAGGAGATGCTGGTGGAGCTTCAGGCTTGTGTGTATGGACAATAACACATTATTTAAAGTAACATTGGGGATCAAAGTTTTCAAAGATCACAGCTAGCACAAAGGAATGTGTATAAAGGCTGTTTCAGTTTTATGGATCCTGTGTATGGAACAGTCTCTGGCCCGGACGCTGTAAAGTCTACCGAGAGCCTGTACTGTATGTGTGTCAGCAGGAAAGAGAAGGGTATTGATTTAAATTGCTATTTGAAAGCCGGCGCAGAGAAGAACGTGTATGTGACACAGCAGGGAGGCGGCACATTCACAAAATGGAAGCCTGCAGCAGCGCTACAATCGTAGTCCAACAACATGGGTACATATGCTAACACCAGAAGATGTTCGACTTAAGAGAAGTGCGGCTTTAAAGTCTCTTTCCATTGTGTCCTGGTTCAGTCCAGACGGCGTGTAATCCTCTTGTGTATTGTAGTTTGTGTTGTAGGTTGTGCCTCAGTCTTTCATTCCTTCATGCATTGTCCCTACTGTACCGGCCCTGTCTCATTCCACATCAGCACTCATTGTTCCTTGGAAATAGCTGTGACATCCATGTACTCTTATTTGATGTCTGGCTAGGATAGTGAGCTTGATCTCATTATGTGTGAAATACATTCAGTTCCAGAAGGGAAAACAAATTCCCTCAAAGCATCTTGCATGTTTCCCCCACCCCACCCCTTTATTTTCTGCTTTCTTTGGAAAAAAAAAAAAAAAAAAAGCCACAAAAGGCAGCTAAGAGCAGACAGTTTAGCTGTGAGAGAGACTTAAGGATTCACTGTTAACAGATTCTCTCTCTGGTTCTCTCTCTCGCTCCTGTGTTTGTCCCCATAGCGGTAAGACTGTGAAGGATGATAAGACCAAAGGCGAGACAGAGGTGAAGAACGCCACGGCCGAGGTGAAGACGGTCCCCAACGAGGCTCCCCAGACGAACGGCAACGAAAGTAAAGCGTAATCTCCTCAGCCCAAGAGCAGCGGGGAGAAGAGGGTGGTTGGGGTCCGGGAGGGTTATTGGGTGTGGGTTTTTAAGGTTAAAAGGGGGGGGTCACAGTCACTGAAACCTCAAAGCAATGTCACACACCACCCCATCGCATCAGAAAAAAAAAAAACAACAAAAAGCAACACAAAAGCTAAAAAAAAAAAATATAAAAAAAAAAAAAAAAAAGAGAAATCATGGGTCTCTTTCTACAGTGTCTTCTGACCAGAAAAATGTAAAGACCTCATGCACACGCCTTAGTTCCTTTTACGTCAGTTTCTATTTGTTTATTGGTCACAAAGAAAGCTAAATTCATACTTGTAGTTCACCCTCTCTCCTTGTATGTTCTATTAAATTGATCAACTGTAAAATACGGAAAGTAATCCATCCTATTTTCCTGTAGATAACCATAGTTGGACTGTAGCTTTACTTCACTGCCCTCATGATGTACACACATGTAAGACTGGTACATTACCAACACTACTATTCTTTATGCAGTAATGCTCATCCACGTGGTAATGGATTCTGGGTCTTTCTTCCTTTGTTGATATTTTTGTTGTGTTTAAATAATGTGCAGACGTTACTGCCTATTTAGCTTTTTTAATGTGTTATTTCCAGGGCTAGAGATTAGAACATTAGCATGCCTGTTTTTGCAAAGTTACTGTATTTCTGTACATGTTGCTGTCATTTGGTTCCTCTTTTAGATTTTTTTTATTTTGTTTTCTTAAGTTTCCACATGGTTCTGGTCGAGAAATCGTTTAGCCTAAGATATGAGGGACGGAAGAAGACACCGGAGAAAGATTTATCATGCTATTAAAGTCGAGGTTCGGGGGTTTCAACCCTGTCTCCCCTAAAAAAATTCTGTTTATACAGTTCACATGTGTTGGTAAATAGCTTTGCCTAATACATTATGGAAGAAATGATTTTGTTACTTTGCAGATACGCTCGTTAAAATGTTTATTTTGTTGGTAAAAATCACAATCCGGATGACGTTACGTTATTTGCTGCTGCGGATTAGCTGTATATGAGCGGAGACGGGGTTGGGTTGGGTTTAGGGTAAGCACATGGTCACGTGGAAGATTACAGCTGTGTTCCTATTGAGGGGCCACATCCCTCAAAGTCCAATTTTCAAGACTGAACGGGTCAACTCGGGCGTCTCATTCCAAAGGACAAACGCTGCCTTGTGTTGCCTGTAATTGATAGAAACCACTGGTGCGTCCTTTGAGTCTTAAGCATCCTGAAATCCACCAGCCCATTGTTCGTACTTGCTTTTCAGTCCTCATCAACTCGCCAAGTCAAAAACTGTACATGTGACCAAGTAAACCAGGCGTGTTCACGTGATTACTCGTAAATATATTATATGAGCTGAACCAATGAAAAAGGATGCTACGGGATGTAAATAATGGAAGCCAGACTTAAAGCCAAGTGTCTTCTTGGCACTGTCTACGTAGTGAAAGTGTAGAGAAACGTGGGACGCCGGTTTCCCGGTTATCCATCGTGTCCTGAAAGGAGACGCCAGAACTCTGAACTATAAACGGTCCCGGGCAGTTTGAGGGCAACACACGAGTTGATGGGCGTCCACCCATTAGTTCTTCGTCAACCGCGTTCTTCGAAGGAGGTGGTGCCTGTAATGGGACACAGCTTATGTGCGCATTGTTAATATTGCCAATTGGTTTTCTTTAGTTCGATGTGAGAAAACACCTTTATCTCTCTCTCTCTCTCTCTCTCACATCCACCTCTCTCTTTCCAGAGGTCTCCTCTAAACGTTTCCACTGCCAGCAATTGGTCTCCAATATCACATTCTTTTCCTCGGGGGGGGGGGGTTTAACCATCTCTACCTTCTTCTATGGTTCATAGCCATTGTTGCCTTCTCTGTGCTAACCACTATTGTTCACTGCTTCTCTCTGATTGGCCCGAGCGCTCGGCTCACTCAGTTCTGCTCCTCTGAGTGAGCAAACATCCGCTGCTCTCAGCCTTCGTTTTTCTCTTTCACCACAACTGTTGTCAGTGTGAGTTTGTGTCGCCACTGCTTCCACCGTCTTGCAGTTAAGTCTTTACGTAGCGTGTGCCTGCAGTGATGTGACATGTATTGTAGGTTTAGTGCAGTTTATCGCTTTATTCTAAATTCACTTCATCACTCTCCACACAAGGTCCTGGAAACGACTGAATGACATATAGATGTTGTCTTCATCCCCTTATGCCTGGCCGGATATTAAAGGAACGTCAAAAAGAGGAAATTCAGATTTGTTAAATTGAGCGGGAGTACACACACTGTATGTAGAGGTGTGTGTGGATGAGTTTTAAAGGACTACACTGACTTACTTGGGCAGTTGAGCCAGTATCTGAGAGGACTGATTACACGATCGTTATCTGGGCCTCTGATAGATGTATCTGGACACCGTGCATGTTCAGTACCTGCAGATAGCATTATACTACACAGCAGCTGAGACCTTTTTAATTGAGTGTAAATATAGGTTATCGTTTTACTGCTGAAACAAAACTCATACTGTACAAAAACTCTAGTTACAAAAGCAGGTCAAGCGAGCAAAAAACACACCATGAGCTCAGACCAGCGTCGGCTTATGACAACCAGCCTGTTGCAGTTTAACAGCTGTTTTACAGATGAGGAAGCTAATGTTATCTCTGATCGTCAGTTTGCTGATGTTGTCTAACATCCTGTGACCTCACAAGTCACCAGCGTCAGACTCTCTCTGTCCAGTGATGAGCGGCTCTGCCAGCCTGCTCCCAGCACAAGTCTTTACCTTTTTGCGCGTGGATATTTAGCAAAGTACATGTTCCACTTTAGCTTGCACACTGGACAAAAATGCCTACACAGAGGGGACTTTGTCACCAGTCCTCATTACATATTTGGTAAGATTACCAACACATTAAACTCCCAAAAGCAGTGTAGTCCTTTCAAATTAATAATTTAAAATAAAAGCCAACACAGTCAGGTTTAAGGATTCGTCTGAAATGTGGATTTAGTGGAGATACTAATACTGGGTCTGTGACTGTCTTTAAATGCATGCACACACACTGGACATTAATAGCCTCTCATTGGTCCTTTTCAACAAAACTGAATGAAGAAGAAAGGTGTCCTCTTTAAACTTAACAGGAAGGAATTGGGTGTGTGGAGTTTGAAGGTCTCTTTTTACACATAGAAAGTAAGGATTTCAAAAAGTTATCTCAAGTCACAGTACCTTGCTGTGGATTAGTACGGTTAAAAATAAAAGAAAAAGTCTGACCTTTTTTTTTTTTTTTTTTTTTTTTTTTTTTTTGTGTACAGTGTTCCTCCTACTTTAGACTGCAAGCTAGTCCACTGTGAATGTGTGAATCCATTGTGTCCTTTGTCATAGAGTCGAGCAAATAGTTTGATTGTGAAAAGATGTAGCTGATAGTACGCGACAGGATTTTCCAACGCCAACGTGCAGAAGTCTAACAGCAGCAAACTGGAAAGACACAGTGCCTTTGAATAAGAAAGTGGTGGCATGCATTCCATTCCTCAGTGTCTGTCCATCGGAAGTTTCACGTCTCCATCTTCCTGCAGATTTAGCTTTTTTCATTTACTACATTTTCACAGGTGTGAGTTAAGCCGTGCTCTGTTGGATTTGTGTCGTGTTTTCAGAAGGGCTGAGTCCATGTGTTCTGGTATATTTGATGGGTGCTTTAAGATTCTGGTTTGTTACGGCCGTCTCGTTTTTGGTCTGTTTTTTCCTTCTTTTTCATCGCTGTGATGAACATTGTGCTCACCAGGTTAAATACTGAGAAAGAAGGTGAAATGAAAGCGGCAACATCACTAAAAAGAAGTCCGACGAGGACAACAACAACAACACAAAAGCACCAAGCGATAATAAACCGGAATTGCTCTTAAAAGAAAACATTTGGACACACTGACACTTCATCCTCGATAATTAGCGTCACATGAAAACCACATCTAGCAAACCATTACATTACATAAGTATGAGACACAATGACACTTTGCTCAGGTCCCATAGTCTCTAAAATATCTGAAATTGTTGGATTTGTCAGGAGAAAAAAAAGCATGCAAAAATATATTAGAAATGAATATTCTCAGTTTTTGATATGGAAAAAAAAAAATAATGAAGGCTTCATGTATTGTATTGATCTTCTTTCAAGTGTTGTGTACCTTGTAACCTGTTTCCCAAACTTTTTATATTTGCTTCGAAAGGAGAACTGTTTTTGCTTCACGGAGCTCTGAAATGTAATTAAAAAAAGGAAGAGTTGTCATTAGCAAATGTTACCGTTTCTTCTGAAATACAGTGTGAACATATACAAAAACAGCCATGTGAGTTTTGTTTTGTTTTGTCCACTAACACGCTTGAAAATGTTCTGCAATGACAAATGTGGGACCAGTCTTTGTGCGAGTTGACGTGAAAGAAATGTCTCCCCGTGTCGCTGCTCCTGAAATAATTTCTTTTGGAGGACATCGGGTCGCTCCCTCTCCATCAGATACCTCAGAAATGCGAGAATGACACAGAGGCAGCCTTGCATTTTTCTTTTTGAGTTCACCGCTTGATTCAGTCAAAGTAAAGACATCTAGCAGAATTTTTTTTTTTTTTTTTTTTTTTTTTTTCTTATCTTCTGCAGCGTTTGCGAGGAGACAAAGCAACATGAATCTTTCAGTGTTTAATAGAGAGAAAAACATCCAGCCAAGGTTCTCTGTCTCACAGTAAGAGTCACCGACACACAACTGTGTAACATACAGCTGCTTCATATTCAGTCAGAGAGACTCGAGCCTCCTCTGCCAGCAGCTATTCCCCGTCACTGATCCGCAGCTCACTGATCCACAGCTCACTGTTCCAGCTCTCCTCCCGGCAAACAACGGCTCTCATCCTGTAGGTCAAGCATTGGTAGGCTCCCTTGTCTGTCCTCTGTCCCCGGTGTAAATACTGAGTACTAACTGAGGAACGAAGGAAAACATATTTTGACTTTGCATTCTGCCAGAAATCCTTGTGTTCAATAAAGGTAAACGAAAAAAAAACAAACATTGTAGAGCTTTTTTTTCTTCAATTTCAAGGATAATGTGGTACTTTGTGGCATGTACTACCGACTTATACTTTAA
>CALSBV010011010.1:9742891-9750391 GCA_943590825.1 Bovichtus diacanthus | reverse complement strand
TGGAGCCATGTCTAGAGCGCGTTAGAGTAACAGCTGAAACCTATTCTAATAGTCCTCTCTGGTGATGCACTTCGTATTTTCCTGGCTATCTTTCAGCCCTGCATAAAAGTTAAGATCATGTTCACGTTTTGGCTATTGGGCCCGTAATGTTGCCACACTGGGGCCAAACAGCCCAAGGGCCTCCATGTCCGGACCTGGTATGCACAGCTGGTCCTTGGCCCAGGGATTATAAAAATACACTGTGTCAGAGCTGTTGCTGAACTGCTGTTTTGAGTATTTGTGACACCTCTGGCCTGTGTGATCACGGCCTGAGGCACTTCCACATGTGCTGCAGCACTCGGACCCTGGGTGTTGCCACTGATCCTAATGGCCATTGTTCCCTTCTTCTTTTTCTAAACGTGTGCTAAATAGTAAATGACAATTTGAAATGAATGGGTTGCAAAATGTATGAATGAATGAGTAACTGGCTTTGTTAAAAAGTCTTTATGTTAGTATCTCATCATTACAAACACTGCTACAAATATGACTAATAGAATCAATTATATTATATTTAAATGTTAAATAACATAAGGAAATCTGATCTAAAAGACATAGATGTTTATGATATAATGCATAGTATTTTATATCATCATGTTGTGCTGCTGACAGGGGATCATTAAGCTTTGTACAAATAAAATGAAGAAGTTGAAAAGTGAGTGTGACACATTAGAAACCAGGATACTTTCCTGTTGATCATGAAACCTTGAAGTGTGTATGGAACTGATAAAATTGACATAATAAGAATTGAAACCGGGGCCAGTATTTCCAGTATGACTATATACGTGCACACAAAAGAAGAAGCAAATACTACATTTTATGAATACTTTTTGTTCTGAGGTCCCTCTTGATATTCAAATCACTATATCACAGGAAGTGTTTCGGACTCCAACTGCATGGCTCAATGAGATATCAGCTGATACATATTCAAATCTGTCATTGACACTAAATCACTAAAAATATCATATCTCCGTTTGTAGAGGTTTTAATAACATTGTTTGCATGTTTGCTGTGATCTCACAATAGAGTGACTTTGTTTCACCACACTCCTTTTTTAGTTTTTTTTTTGTTAGCAATGTCACTGAATTCCCAGAACTGAACTGTTAAACTAGTAACAGCAATATTGTTATTAACAACAGGAGCGAAGGCCAGAGCTATGAAAACAAAAAACCCAAGTTGGAATAATCTGGACACATGCCTTATGAGATTCAGCAAGGTTTTGAGACAGGCTGCACATTCCTCTGACTATTTGGCACATTTCTGTGCAATACTACCACTTTTAAAACTGCACGGCCCTTTCACTTTTAATTCAGATGTATTGCACTTGTAAGTCATTTGTCTTACACTTGTATTTCCTTTTTTGTACGTCATGTTTATTTATTTTACACGACTTTTGATTTTTAGAACAGTTTTTACAATAATTCTATATTTGCTCTTATTTCGCATTTTCCTTTCTCTTATTGTGTTTATGTTTGCAGGGCAATAAACCAAATTCTGATGCTGATTCTACAAGATGTAGAACAAGGGTGACGGGGAGTTTGATGGAGTGGTTTCAAGTCAAATTGGGTTAGAGGATAAACAAATGGAGGTTAGCCTAAATGAATCTGCACAGATATTGGAAAACAAGAAAGAGAGAAGAGGGAGAAAGAAAGAGAGAGATGTGCTAAAGGATTAGATGTGAGGAGCTTCCCTGTGGTGAGCAGGCCTTCTTTTTCCCAGAAACACCAGGAACACTGTAAGGTGATTACTGTGTCGTTTGCCATCGCTCCACTGCTTTAGCACTATGGACACAAGAGCTCCACTGCCTCCACTCAGCACAATGAGAATTTAGAGTTCGACTTTGTATACACGCCGTTCATTCAACAAATGCAAAAAAAAAAATAGAATTCACTTTATGAAAGTTTAAGTTAAACATGACATGTTTAGAGTTGTACATGTGAATGACCATCAAAATGGAAAAACAGCGAGAAAGAGAGTGAGGGAGGCAGGGAGGAGGGTTTTTTATTTTTTTTATTCTGCTCCACTTCAGACAGCTGGGTTCCTACGTTTGCGTGAATGTGTGTGTGTGTGTGTGTGTGTGTGTGTGTGTGTCTGTGTGTGTGTCTGTGTGTGTGTGTGTGTGTGTGTGTTGTAGGAAGGGGAGAGAGATGGACAAATGGGTGCAGAGGGGAGGAGGGGTAGTTATTTTTTCTATTCTTTGAATGAAAGCCAGCTGTGGTTTTTGCAGTGTAATACCTTGGCTGGAGGAGGTGGACACGCACACACACACACACACACACACCTAAACACGGAGCACGCTCAGTCATGACTTGGAACAGCTAAATGTAATTCAGCCATCAATAGTTGTGTTGCACTCAGGCTTCTCTAAACATGTTAACAGGTCTCCGGAGCAGGTAAACAGAAGATGACACATCGCGCTCTCTCGCACTGAGGCGAGATTTCGTGCTGCAGGATCCGGGGCTCGTGTATCCAGTCGTGTGCTCACTACTTCTCACACACACACACGTGCATTTCTGCTCATGCCTTACTGTTTAAAACACTGTTAAAAGATGCACGTGTGTTTTGGAAGTAGTGAGCACGCGACTGGATGAGTGAGACTTGGATCAAACGGGTTGTGCGAGAGTTTGTAAACGGATGTTTGTTTTTAATATAGTTTTTTATAGTTTTAATATCTACCTCATTTCGTCAAGAATTTATTATGTATTTGATTATTCGTTCACCATAGAGAAACAAAGTTTTTTTTCCAGAACACAAGGTTTTTTCTACGGACCTTGTGTAACAATACACACAATAAAGTGCAAAACATATAATTAAATGATTACATATATAATGTAAATGTAATTATTCCATTTTATATTATGCACTTTATTTAGATTATTATTATATATAGTGTAATACATAAACATTTTTATAATAAATAGTACCAACACACACAAAAAAAAAAAAAACTTTTTATTCTTTCTGTGCGGCCTGGTACCAAATGATCTATGGTCCCTGGTCTATGATACAACTGCTGCTGCTCATATTCTGTACATGCATACATACATCTATTATGAATGCTAGTATAACAATCACTGCCACTATGAGTTATAGTGCTGCTGGTAACGCTTCCACTGCTCCCACCGACCACACGCGTCAGATCAACACCAGGTAGCAAATATGTTCTTCCAGCACCAATGACAACATGATCAAACTGAGGAATTCCCAATTTCAAAAGGGATTTCAGTGTCTGTGTTAACTGGGTCACCTCTCTATCCACCGCGTCCAAGAGGCAGGAAAAGCCTCCAGTCTCTCTCACCCCACAGTGTGAAAGTAGACTAGAGTGGGAAGAAAAAAGCAGAGTAAGCAGGGCAGACTGACGAGGAGGAGGCTGGATAATAGCATGTACGAAGAAAATAAACATGAGCAAACATCCTTTAATACTTTGAAGATTGTTTTGTTACACGTCGTTTAGTTTTTTTCACTTCACAAATAGTAACAGAGGTGATGAATTTGCTCAGTTCCGTTCTTCGATCAATACAACTGTGTGTCCCCGGATATTATTGGGTGTCACAGAGTATTACTGTACACAGTTATACTGGGAGATGTAATGGATTAAGAAACTTGTATACCGCGTATAAAGCATTACAGTGGATCTAATACAACATCATAGCAATCATTAGACCTGCATTTTAATCCTTTTCGTTTGCTCTCGATCCCCCTTTTCCCACCATTTCACCATTGAGTCCTTCCCTCCCTCATTGCATTGATGTGAGATTAATTTAAGTACACGGACTTCCTACTAAACTAGTCTATCTCTGGGCTTCCAAGATGTCCATGCAATCTGCTCTGAAAGGAAAGAGGCTATTAAGCAGCCCTTCAAGAGAGGATGGACGGGAATCAGACCGAGGGCAATTGAACACAGGTAGACAAACAAATTCACACAGTGACACGCGGGAGAAACTGAGGTGTGTGTGTGTGTGTGTAATGGTACGTATATCTTTAAATATGCCCTTTTAGTTCTCTCTTCAGGTATTCAACACGTCCTTCATGTACATGTACGGTTATTGCAGTTTCAGTGAATATGACAAACACTTGATGGTGTTGCACATTGTTCGGCTTCATTAGAGAATAAAAAAAAAAAAAAAAAAAACTTGGTGCCAACCTGTGGTTGACACCATCTATTTTCAAATCAGGCTGACAAAAAAAACCACAGGATTACAGTAATGCGACTATACAATATAATTATAGATTTAGCAAGTGCAAATACTTTAGAAATAATCAGCTTGGTCTCACTCCCAGAGCGTCAAATACCAACGTTTCGTCACAGCCCTTTGGCGCCTGTGTGAGACGCACTGGGCTTTCAACAAACTACCGTGTTGGAGCCTGGAAACGCAGGATGAAGACTGATAAACTCCGCTCTGGGCGGGCATGAGGGGAGGATGGAAGGACGGGTCAGCGTGGAACCGAAACGAAATGTGGAGTTATTTTAAGTGACGTTACATCACTTATTGTAACCCGAACCACAATATTTTCCTAAGCCTAAACAAGTTGTGGCGCTTAAACCTACCCAAGGGTTTGATGAGTAGAAAGTGGTAGAAAGTGGTAGAAAGTGGCGCCCAGGGCTCTTGTGGCGAGTTGGGAACAAGAACTCGTTGGTATAATTGATTGTTAAATAAACCAGCCAATGGAGTATCAAACACAAAACAATAATGTGTGCGCTCAGTGACAGTGGTAACTTGCTTTCTTGATATATTTTCCAAACAGGGCAAAATGTGCGTTAATGCAGCGATGAGCGCACACAGAACACATGGGTCAGGCCCCCTCTGGCTCACAGTGTCATCTCGCAATCTGCACATTTTCACGTGTGTCCCACATTCAGCTACAGTAACTGGAACTCTGTCTTTAACTGCCTGTCAAAAAGCCACAGACGAGCCCTTCGATGGAAAAGCGTGGCGAGCCCGCACAGCAGCATCGCTGTGAGAGACCCTGGAGGGACCATTAGCAGCAGGGGGGGTGGATTACTGCTGTACTGTGCCTCTTTTCACCAATGTTGGCATAACATCATTGTGGCTAAAATTGCCTAACGTCCAGGTCACTCTCCTCTTATAACAGAACTATAATATTCTTACTTTGTGCTCAGACATTCCAAGTAAAGTCACGAGTCACTGGGTCAAAGTCCAGTTTCGAGCATTTTTTTTGAGTTTGTCAAATTAGGTCTAAAGTAAACAGACATGACTTGAGTGCACTCACACTTCAAGGCCTGTTTACTGCCTCTAGTGGTTGGTACTTGTGCCCATTTTCAATTTAAACGCACTTAACATCATCACTGGTAACAACGGATGAAATAGGACTTCTCAAACAGCCCATAGACAGTTGGTGGGTGAACACAGAGGAGCATTTAGCCGCTAAGGAGACTAATAACACATCATAGGAGAAAGAGTGTTGTGGCTACACACACGACTCCTATGTGATATGATAATACTGCCCTGTAACTTCTGTATGTGCAGCATATAGGAGAAGTTTTGCTATATCAACTTAAAAGGCGATCATGTGTCAGTGTTGAGTTCAGCACTTGTTTTATCTGCCCTCAAGTGGCCAAAAAAAAATCAGTTAATGCAGCTTTAATGTGCTTTCCACTGCCCAAAAAAAGAGAAGAAATTCTCACAAAGTATATTTTTAAATAAGTGTCTCAACTGCTCATTGCGCACTGATTCAGCACATGGAGTCTTGCATCTTTAACCCTTTTCCTTGCAGACCACGTCTATAAAAGGGCCCACGTACTTCCCACAGGCTTGAACAAATGTGAAGCCTGCGGAACAGGATTCCCTGAGGAAAGACTGTTCGATGTACAGTGAAATCCCCCCGATTTATTTGGTCAATGTCGGCCTCATCCGCTCTCACTGTACAACGCATGAGGAGTACCTGAGGCATGGGAGAGAATTGATCTCCTGTCAGACGGTAACCGGGCCTCTCTCCTCTCAGATCACCGCTTTTCTGTTGTGATTTCTTCAACCAGGGAGATCAGCTCACATGGGTGAAGAGTGTAAAAGGTTCAAATATGTTAATTATTAATGAGAAAATTACCCCACCAAAGTCCATGTGGGGTTTTGTGTTTGTCTGAGCAGGTTTGTGCAGACTCCTTTCCCTGTGTCACACCTTAAACCTAAACCAGAATAGATTAAAGCCGTGAAGCTGCGTTAATGAACTGAGGATTTAATTAGAAATTCATATGTGAGAGATGATATTCAAGCGATCACTAAACAATAGCTCTCTTAATTAGCGCTGATCTCATTTTCCTCTTAGCCTTATCAGTGTTCATTTAGCAAATCTAAAAGAATATTGTGAAAAAGAGACGAGCAGGCTGTGTACTCACAGACACAGAAGTCCAGAGAAATACATGAAAGTTGTGGAGTAAATATGTTTTGTCTGCCCTCTGCCTGCCTTGTCTCCTCTTATGCTTTTGTTCTCCTGTTCTGCTATTCTTATTTTTGTTGTTTTGTTCTCAATGATCTCCGCTCGGGAGTGAAAATACAAGCTTAAAGCCGGGATGAATCAAGTTAATGTGTCTGCCCCGAAAAAAATAGCAGTCTCAGTGTGGCAGCCTGTCACATACATATACAGTATATGTACATACATACAGGGTTTTTTTTTTTTTTTTTTGTATCAGCGGCATGGCTGCTCGCAGTGTTAAATCACACACGTCTTCAATAACGTGATATCAAAAAGGCACATGCATTATTTTAATGCAGTTGCTAGAAATGGCCCGAAGTTTTGTCAAAAGGATAAAAATCGCTTGTGTTTGGGTTGGAGCTGCTCATTTTACTCAGAGTTTGGCTGAATCCAAACGTTCATCCTCGGGACTTCAGATCATACGTGCCCTGATGTTTTCGCCACGCCGTCGCGAAAGGCGGCGTGTGATGCTTCGTGAGCTTCGTTGCACCTGTGATCGCGCCCGGCAGGGATGTCAGTGAACTGTCAGACTGTACACTTATACATCACTGCAGCGAGGTGAGAAAGTCGAGCCGTTTGGGTTTGATTTTCATTAGGAATTTAAAAGCGCAACGACTCAAAAGAGTATTACGACAGGAAACCTCCCGGAGGATAGCGCTTCACACATTTAACATTTCACTGACTTCTAAAGCGGCCCTCTAACACAATTCATGGAAACATACAAGTCAACTTTCTTTGTTTTTTTTAAAGCCCGCTCAAGCAATATGTTGAAATCTCCATCTGTGAAGGTATTTTTTATTAAATTTTTTTAATTGTTTTATACCAAAACTGAATATAGCCATGAAATGCAAAGTTTTTTCTTAAATAATCTATATATTGCGGTCAATACGATCTGCTGTTATTTTATTATTTTGTAAAACTTCAGATGTTTTCGTAGAAACAAACGATTAATCCGTCGTGATACTGCTGATGCTAACTTGAAGCACAGTACTGATGCTAACTTGAAGCACAGTACTGGTGCTAACTTGAAGC